>CAIGRO010273677.1:0-12166 GCA_903798355.1 Fraxinus baroniana | reverse complement strand
GGACTTGTATATTGTTCCCTAAAACCCAAAAAAGTCTAGAATCAACGTTTGAAAAGTTCCGCCCAATAAATCATTGAACCAAAAAATCAAGATAATCGTCAACAATATCTTGACCTTGTGATCACAAAACATATGAACCTTACTTAAAGCATTGAACTCTACAAGAAATTAATTCTTGCTAAGTTTGAAATTAATTCAATGAAAAACGAGTTGAAAGTAATGTCTCGCAAAAATATATATCTCAATCTGTGTTTTTTACAATGAAAAGAATAATCATACTTATATGAAATCCATAAAACCTAATTAAGAATGGAATTGAACCTAAATGATATAGAAAAAATACCATAAAAAGTGTTTTAACTAAACTAGGATTCTTTCCAAAAATTAAAAAATTCGCTACCGGACTGGTTCTATGCTGCCTTATAGGGAATGGACATGAGGTCGCATAGTTCATCCATAATGCCGCCATGATTTCTCGGTACAGAGGCATGCAACCTAGGTATACTATATGGTCGCATAGTTAATCTGTTATGAAAGATTTGATTAATGTAAAAACAGGGCTAGGTGTAATTCCTCTAAACAAAACAAGAGAAAGAATAGGCCCAAAGCCGAGCCATGAAGGCCAGGTAGTTTGAACCTAGTTAATCAGCCGAATAGCTCATTACCAAACAATTGTGGCCAAGATTCAATGGGCAAGTAACACCCATCACAAGAAAAGGGCCACAAATAATGGCCAGCTACAGAAAGCCCAGAACAGTTCCAACAGCAGCCCCGGAAAGACAGGCAGCCAAAAGGCCCGTCAAAAGATAGCAAGTTAGAGCCCAGCAGCTTGAACAGTCCAAGGGCCCAGTTCTGTCTTGAGTCATATCTCAATAGCCTCATCCCATGAGAACTTCCAAACTACTGAGAGGAAAATTAAGAGCAAAAGTAAATGAATTTAAACCGTCAAAGGAGATGCTAAATAGTACTTTTACCTGACATAATAGTACTAGGCAAACTGCCACAAAACATTCCCACGAGAGAGTTTGACAAAACACAGCATCCTAGACAGAAAACTAAGCCAGGATATAAATACATAGACAACTGGCGTCTACTAGGTTCTGAACCATCCAAGATCAAACACTTCACATAAACTTAGCGTAAAGTCATACTAAACGCTACACATAAACAACTATGGCAGAAGTTGTCTTTTATACATAAGCCAAGAAAGACTAAATTCACATCAACAGAAAAACATAGAATTACGGACACTCTCCTGCAACTTAGGCATCTGGGGCACAGGAGGACCACCACCAGCAGGTGTAACCCCATTGTGGCTTGATGACGTCTCTGATGCGTCTTCAAACTTCATCCATTGCCCCAACTGGGTGGCAGCCAGATGAGCATAGCAGATAGGAGCAACTGCAGTTGAGAAAAAATGAAATTAATCAGTCGAGGAAAAAGTGGTAAAAATCAAAGAAACAGAAGTATTTGGTATCAAAATCAGTAAAAGACTCATACAATACGTTAAATCTTACCTACAGATATAGCAGTAGTGCTCCTCTGGTAACTGCAATAGAGAGTTGCGATTATAATTGAATACTTCATATTGTTTCAACTTAGGGAATAAATTAACTCTAGTACACAATTCTACTTACACATAAGAAAGATTGTGCACAAGCTCCTGTAGATCATCTGGTGAGAAACCAACCTCATCTAACAGAACATGGTAATGAGTAGGTCGAGTGGTCCCCTGGCAAATAAACACAAACAAAATTAGTACGTGTTGCGGAAATTTTAATCATCGAACTTCTAAAAGCATCAAGAACACAATTAGCCCCCGTTTGGTGCAACATTATTTTCAAGAGAGTGCATTTTTTTTTTGTTGATGTGATAGGGAATATGTGGTTGAAAAAGAAGGAAAAGTTATTAATGTGATGGAAAATATTTTTTTATTGGAAAATGTGTGGTTGAAAATGAGTAGAAGAACGAGAATGAAAAAAAGAATGTGGCCCAAACAAGGGCTTAAATTCTTGATTTACTAAAAGCATGCAGATATTTGTATTGCATTTCGGACATCAATTTACTAATGGTTTACCATTCAATCAGTCATCTAAGGGGCCGAAATTACAGGTATTCAATTGAAACTAGAAGCGTATCAATATAACATGATTAGGGGTTCGGTAATCCTTATTAGTAAATTTATAGGACAGATCAATTCAGGTAACAAGCAATACAGGAGTATAACAATTCATTACAAGCAAATCTTGAGAAAATGTCCTCCCGATCCTTGGAAGTTTAAGTCATTCAACTTGACTAACCAAGACGGTAAAGTTCATACAATTTCAAGATGATAACTATGTCACAATAATATAGGCATCAAAAACTGTGTTCACTACTAAAGCAATAATTTACATTCAGATAGCAAGATAATTAGAAGAGGCTATGCAAAAACACTTACTATCATCCCAGCATGAGCACACAGATAAAAGTCATAGTTTCGCGGATGACAAACTTTGTTATCAATTATTGTTCCTGCAAAGTCAGGATGTTGAAGGAGTCAGCAGAATGGAGCTTCTTTACTATGCAACTCTTTCACACAAGTATAAATAGAAATTTGATATTTGCACAGTTAATACATATTGCTTACCTGGCTGCACATTGTCTGGAGAGCCAGGTTGAAAGAACTTCGTATGGTGATTTTTCTGTGCAATGATTACGACAAATTTCGGGTTCCATTTCTCGTCCAGAAATTTACAAGCCTGCACAATGAAATGAAAGGTCGAGACCCAAAAGTTATCTTTACTTCAGTTCATCCTAAATATGGCGATAAGGGGACTCACCTCCATTATTTGGTTCAGTTCAATGTTGAGAACTTGATTGAACTGTGATTCGCTCACACCATCCCTGAAAATTTTGCACATGGGGAGCAGTACAATTCAGCAAACTAGTTAGCAGTGTAATTTATAGATATGATTAAATGATATCAAAGAAGACTATGAAAACATCGTGGTTAACAATACACTTAGCCCCTGTTTGTTGTAGATTAAAATCAGAGTTTTAGTAGATTTTAATAAAAATTGATGAAATGTGTTATTAAAATTAATTGTTAACTGACTTAAATTTCAAATGAATGTAATCTTATATCAAACAAGGGCTTAATCAGTAAAATTATCAAATGTGCTTGAGATTGAAATACAATTTATTTACAACCTAGACTACAACAATTTACCTGAAAATGATAATCTGATCAGGCTTCCTTTTTCCTGAACTGACATAGAAATCAAGCAAAAGCTCCCTGCAGTTCAAATCATGATCCAATTAGTTACCTGTACACCAGTGTGTAGTTACAGGCGGCTTTGCTTTAATTATGCTAACTCAAGACGAAAAAACTCACCTGATTATGCCCTCATCCTCGGTGTCTGATACACGCTTATACAAAGAATCAATCATTTCAACCTTAGGGGATTGGGTGCGAACACATGCTCGGTAACGAGAGATTGATGGCCATTGTCTCGAGCTTACAACCTATTAAAATGAAAACACGGAAGCAGGTTGCAATAATTAGAAAGGGAAGAGAAAATCAAGTACATATCAACCAGACAAAATTGGTAGCACTTTACCGCAGCAATGGATGGGATATCAGACTGGCCGGGGGAGCCATGTGACACATCCATACCAAGTATTATGGTTGGAACCTTGGACACCATTGGAATAGACGGAGTTTGTTCAATGGCTAAGACAGAATTCAAGCCACCTAGCTGCCAAAACACAAAAATACAAGGGACAGAAGATATGAGCACACACTTGTGAAATTATAAAGGCAAAATCTCAAAATATTTAACACAACTTACAAATTCATTGAGCAACTTACCTTTGCATTGATCTTCAGCAGAAGATTAGTCAGATACTGATCATTAACTCTGGTGGGCGCCAAGCATTGGGTAACAACCCCAAAATCAGCCAAATTTTTCCGCTTCCAAGGACCTTAAAAGTTTTGTTCATGTTAAATAACTTTTATGGGTAATTTATATTCATAGCAATTACTCAATAACAAACCGTAAATGTCACAGTTTTTTCTTTCCGGAAGCAAACAGAGAAGGAACTTGGGCGCCCCAGGAAGTTTTGATTGAATATCTTCAAACATCTTCTCTACCCGAACAAGAGGTGGAGCCCGTCTATACTGTGGGTTCTCTTCAAAGACATCAAACGGAGGCTCCACACTCTGACGACAGCATAGAAAGAATTAACATAGATTTTCAACAAGGACTTGTTTGAGCCCCCATTAAATTGGAAAAATGCATTTTCAAATGGTAGATTGATGGAGAATGTGTAGTTAAAAAATAAGGAAAGTTATAGATTTGCGTGTAATAGTATTTTATTGAAAAATGCGTGGTTGAAAAAATAGAGGCCTAAATTTCTCGAAGCAACTAGCAAGCACAAAAGAAACTGGCAGAACATACAATTCCTTTCATTTCTCCAACTTTAATCAAATCCCTGACAAGGCCTCGTACGTCACAGCGAGCTGAAAAGTTGGCAACAGCCCATCTTTCTATCTTGCTCGGATTCACAAATTTCTGTCCAACAATATCAATGTGTTTTAAAGTGATAAGAAACATAAAAAAATTAATTTGAATTTACATCTAAGGTCAAATCAGCACAAGGCAAACCTTATTATTAAAATTCCACCTTCCATTTCGAGCATATATATCATCTCCATTTCCAGCTTTCAACTGGAGTTAGATGATTAAAGATTAGTTGAAACTTTTTCACCCACCTCGACAAAACAAGATTACAATAGAACTGATTTGTAGATAAATCCATCGAGAATAAAATTTCTTGAAATCACACCTTCGGGGTTGGTAAAATGCGGCCATCAACCTGAGTGAAGTTAGTGCTGATAGAAATGCCGCATGCACGAAGCAGAGGCTCCGAATCATAGTTATTGCTTTTCAAAGCCTGCCAATACCCAACACCATCAATCCAAGTCAATTTGTAAAATCATACCTACAGAAAAACAAAAACATACACCGCTCAGAGTTGTCATCCTCTCCTGCGGTTTTTGGCGCGACTTCTCCACTAGGGAAGCTCTCTGAAAGGTGGATAGAGCTTTGGTGTACCGTTGCAAGGACACCAATGAACATAGCTGCAAGGACAAAAGCAAACCAATCAAAATTCTGTCTTTTGGATATTAGTGTGATTTAATTTCAGTTAAGAGAAAAAATCTCAAAAAATAGTAGCAATAACAAAGAGAAAGGGGGGATTCATCTGGGATTAAACTCAACCAGAAATGCAATAGTTTTACCTCAATAGGGAAGTAAGTTGGACGCTTAGGCTTCCCGACATTGATACAAGGCAGATCGGCCGAATAGCGCAAATCAATGTTACGGCTATTAACAAAGTAATCATAGACGGTTACTTCAGTGGTTTGAAATTCACCAGCATCATCCTTGTTTTTCTGCTTCAATGAGAACCTGAAACATTTCAATAAAAGGGAACAACTTCAGACTCATGCCAAACAATGGAAACCAGAATGGTGAAAAAATAATTAATAAGATCGAACGAAACAGAGAAACCATACAATTGCTCTTTGCAGGGCCTGTCACTTAATCCAGTGATTTTGTACTCCTGGTTAGTAGGGATTGTCGTTATCCTCAAATTCTTCAGAACACGTTTTGCCTGAGTGGTTCAAATTATAGTAGATTTTGTTTGCAATGAGAAAATACTCTTGATTAAAGAAGTGGTTCAATTAAATACATACAATTGCCTACGTGAAATTGTTCATTACCTTTGCCCAGTCAATAGAAAAGGGATCCTTCACATTTTGGTTTTCAATAAGAAAGTCTACCACAGGACCAGGCCGAATTATCATAGTTGTAGATACGTCTGTACACAGACAAAAGGATATCATAAATAAAAGATGCAACGAAATTATTGAACAGGAAGGCGATTTAGTTAAAATGAGTATCTAAAGATAAAATATGCAAACAAAATATTAACCTATGTTCAAAGACAAGCCTCCCTGAGAAGTTCGGAAGCTCGAGTGGAATCCTCGACAGCCAAGAACTCCTCCTCCAACGTCAGTGAAATTCCTCGGATTATTGTCGAAGAATGATTGACGAACTAGTAGGCAACCCCTGACATTGAACATTATGGTTAAGTACATATCAAGTCATAATGACTTTGAGTGACAAATGTGCGTTAAGCGTGTCGCAGTTATTTATTTGCCAAACATGCATTTAGTTCTTTTATTATTTAACTCTCTTTCAGGAAGTAAGTTGCTTATTTTACCATTAGAACTCAAGTCTTGACTCTTTATGTAAAGCAACATTTTAGCATAGACAGGCATAATCTAATTCATGTTACTAGGACGTAAAGCTAGAAGCACAACTTACTTCTTTGCAGCATGCTGCCTTAAAATGATATCCAAAACTCTCAGTGCTTCTTGGGAGTTCTCAGATTCCTGACCGCGAAGAGCATTTGCAATCGCCTGCATGGGGATTTTGGCAGCAAAACTTATCTCCACTTTATAAGTCTTGGATCGATATGAGCGCCTCGTCCTTTTCTTGTCATTATCATTAGGACTTCCAGGTCCTCCAGGACTAGCATTCCCATTGTTCCTGCATACAAACCATGCATTAGCATAAAGACATAAACATAATGGAAACAATTGAAACGACAGATGTTCAGACAAACCTATTTGATGTAACATCATCAAGCACAACAGTAAACTCAAGTTTGTTTCTTGGAAGTGAACCAATAGTGAAAAGGCTTTTCTCCCCATCATAAGCAAATTCTTTTCCAGCCAACTCAGTGTCGTACGTCTGCTGAACTCTGTCCAACACTTTTCTTCCAACACCTTTCCCATCTACAGGATGACCATCTTCAAAGGCCAGGGCCACCTAGGAAGAAACAAAATCAGGAGAAGTAAATTAGTAAGTAAGCCATACATAATCTTAAGTAAAACACAAAAAAAGTACCACCAAAATAGGAAAGACGTTGGGTTCAAGAACATACACTGTAATGATAGAAGTGTCCGTCAACATTGGAGACATTCACTTTGAAGTGATTAGTAAGAATGGGAACTTTATTCCCCTTGGTCCCTGTGCCTCGTCTAGCCATTGGAGCACGAAAAACCTTCTTTGCTGCTTGTTCTGATTCCGCTTTTATTGGAGTTACATTAGGAGGAACGGGCGGGGGAGGCGGCAAAGAATCCGCAGCCCCATTATGCTTTTGTTCACCATTATGAGCTTGTTCATGTTCACCATTATGAGCTTGTTCAGAGGAATCCATTGTCAGGTATCTTAGAAAAGTTTCACCAGTGATTCTGCAAGTCTGGCAACAACAAATATGTTAAGAGATAATGCATAATTACGATTAACCAAAATGAAAAGAAAAACAGAGAACTCTAAAGAAATGCAGCTAACAAATAAAGTAGTCCATGACAAGAGCAAGGGAAAAAAATAATACCAAAATTGCACATGCATGTCAGTAAACTGAAAACAGAGAGCAACCAAAAATAAAATAAAAAAACTAGTAGCCAATACAAAATTAATTTAAACAGATCCAAACATCCTCCCCCCGCCAAAAATATAAAAATAAAAAAGAACTGCTTCCTATGGGACTAAAAGGGAAAAAGACGGAAAAACAAATTGCATGAGAAGAAAATGAGGGAAATTAAAAATACAAATAACTCGTCAAAAACCAGTTCTGCATAAAGAAACATCAAAGTAAATCAAAAAAAATAGCTAAGCATATATATATATATATATAAAAATCTAAGGAGATTTAGGAATCAAAACTCTTACGAAACACTTTAAAACCCACGAAAAGGGAAGCAAGTTATACAAAGATCAGGTATATCAAAAAAAATATAACATAAAAATTACAATAAATCACCAAAAGGCGATAAAAACAGTAATTTTTTCAAGTAAAAAAACAATTTAAAAACAAAATACCCAAAAATAAGGGAATAATAGGGATTTCAAGGGAAAAAAAGCCTTAAAAACTCCGACAGTCTGAGAAGAAAACTGAAAATGTAAACGGGTACTAAAATGATAAGAAAATAAGGCAAAAAGACAAAAGAATCCAAGGAGATTTAGAGTTCTAAATCTAATAAACACCTTAAAACCACAGATGGGGTTACATCACAAAATTTACCAGAAAAAAAATCAAAACAATTCACTATAAGGTAGTAAAAAACCAGCCTTTTTTGTAAAATAGAAAAAACTTGGCAAAAATACCGAAACAACTGGAATAAAGGAAGTTTCATGAAAAAAAATCATAAAAACTCCGAGAGTTTGAGAAGAAAACTGGAAATGCAAATGGGTGCGAAAAAAAGAGTAACAAAACCCTAAAAAAGGTATACAAAAAGAGCAGTAAACTCAAGAGTCAAAACTGAACACCTTAAGAAACCCACAAAAACAAAGTGTAAATCTAAAGATCGGCCTTCATCGCCGTTTTGAACAAAATAACAAGAATAGATTTCAACAAAAATGCACCAAACACACACCAATTTTCACAGTAATTTTGGAAAAAAAAAACCCATAAATTTAACAATATATCGCTGATAAGAAAAGGGGCTTCAAGGAAACAGCAATTTTACCTAAAAGACTCCGAGATTCGGAGAAGACGACGGCGTAAGAGATAGAGAAGGAAGAAACCCTAAAATTGACTGGATTTCAACGCCATGAATTAAGTTTCAAAAAGGAGAAAAAAAAGATTTTGTAGCTAAATAAGTCCAGGTTCCTATAAAACATCTTCAAAAACCCACAAAAGATCAGATTTGAAGAAAATCAAAATATTTCAACAAAATGCATCAACATAAACATCTTCACAGCAATTTATCATTAAAACGCTCATAGAAAAAGGGACTCAAAGAAGAACAAAAAAACAAAAAAAGCCACATACCTAAAGGAGCGCGAGAACAGAAAGAAACCCTAAACACTAACTGGCTTTTACACCATGAATTAAAACATATTTTCAGAGAGAGAAACAAGAGAGTGTAGTTTCAAGGAGTGAAGGACAGCTCTAGATGGCACACTGCCTAGGTATCTGTTTTCACCCACGTCCTCTCCATGGGGCCCACTTTCTGTAATAATATTAAAATTATATATATTAAAGTAATTATTTGTTCCACCTAATATATAAACAAAAAAAATGGTCAAAGTATTATTTTGGGAAATTTCACGATTAGTCCCTTTTCTTTAGTATCGGAGTCGAATTAGTTCTAACCTTCGAAATTGAACTTTTCAAACTCCCAAATTTAGCATTGAAATTGAAGTTTTTTTGTTATGTTTCAATACCATTACCATAATTTTAATTGAAAACCGGTAAATAACAGGGAAAATGAAGAGCCCGTTTGAGCCACATTATATCCACATTATAATGAAAATGAGAATGGAAAATATAGCCGTTATAGATCCCACACAAGAGATAGAAAGTTTGAATTTTAATGTTGATGTGATGGATAACGGTCATATTTTTCATTATAATGAAGAAAAAATGTGGCTCAAACGGGCCCGAAATATCAAAAAGTAGAGAAAAAAAAATTGCGATTGAGGAATAAGTTTGATTATGAAGGTTGGGGATATCACAAAAAGTTAAAAGGTTAAGGGTTGAATATGAAAGTTTCTCTAATAAATTTGTTTGGTTATTAATTTTCTAAAAAAGTATATCGCCATAATTGGAGTTTTTATCGCAATCACAAATCCCAAATATCAGCTAATTGCATTTTGTAAACCATGCCACGTAGTCACTAGTCACGAATTTAGATTAGTCTAAAGATTAAATTAGGCCGCTCCTATAAGTACGGGGTAGGTTTTATGCCAGACTCCTGATTGTAGGGAGGGGTGTTTTTTTTTTCTTAAACGTGTGGGGTCTGTTAGTGTGAGTGACCTACCCTTGATATTATGCTCTTGTACTTGGAGCATAATACAATTAATATACGATAACAAAATGGGTTAAACTAAATAACAACTATGTTTGAGCCCATTTTTGGAATTAGATTATAAAGTAATAAATTGATGGAAAATATATGATTAAAAAATAAGAAAAAAATTTGAATTTGTGTTTAAGAGTGTGTTTGAGCCACATTTTTTTAAAAGAATGTATTTTAGAATAGTAGATTGATGGAGAATGTTATGTTATTGAATAATGTGTGATTGAAAATGAGTGGAAGAATAAGAATAAAAAAACAATGTCGCTCAATTGGGGCTAATATTATTTTATTAAAAAATATGTGGTTGAAAAAAAAATACATTTTTAAAACAACGAAGATTGAGCAAGTGCTTAATAATATTTTATTAAAGGATAAAATAAGAAATACATGAGGGCGACATCGAATAATTAAGAAATGGTAATTATACTTGCCTTGAGGTCCTCGGTCGTTTTTATTTTAGTTAAACACCAAATTTTATATCAAATTTTACATAAAAAAAAAATGATATAGATGGAACAAAAATTTATTGTAATAAAAAGGGACGGCAAAATAGAGAATAAAGAATTACACCAAATTTAGCTCCTGTTTGGTACATATTAAAATTTTCATTATCATTATTCTATTCATTTTTCAATCACACATTTTTCAATAAAATAATATTGTCATCACATCAATCACTTTTCTTTTTTTTTAATCACACGTTTTCCATCAATTTACTATTTCAAAATACATTCTTTTAAGATAATATGGCTCAAGCACATCATTAGTGTTACCATTGGATTTTATTTTTTTTCACCAAAGTTGTTGTACTGTTAGAGATGGTCTTATGTCCTCAAATCCTTTTTTTTAGAAGTATTATTATTTACAATCTTCTATTAACTAGTACATGTCATCTTTATTAATGTCCAAAAAAATTAGTTGAAAATGCATAAAATGACTTATCCGTTGATCATTTTTTAAGAAAGCAATAAATCAAAATGCGAAAATATTTTTTTTCATCATTTCAAAACACGCAAACAAAAAGAGAGAGATTAATAGAAGGTTTGAGGTAATAAGTCAATAAAAAAAAAAGTTAGGGACATAAATTCCACTGTAAGCAAATTTTGAAGTTCTTGATTGTAATTAAGTTGTTTTGCAACAAATTTAAAATTGTAGCCCGAACATAATTACTCATTTATGATATTTTTAAGGGTAATTATATTACCACTACAAATTTTAATTGATACACCACATTATAATCACACCACTATTAAAATACATTTTCACTAGATACACCACAACAAATTTACAATTATACCAATTATTCAATAAAAACTTAAAATGAACAAATTTATAATCACACCACACCACACCACACCATTTCTTTTACCCTCCATGCTTCCTCAATAGCGATTTGATCTCTTTCGTGTTTCTAAGAATTTCTTAGGCAATTTTTCTTGCTTCTCAATTACATCCTTCATTAGACTGTCAATTGGCTTGCTAGAGCTTTTGTCAAAAAAACCTACCAACATACCTGGAAACGAAGAAATGAATAATGTAAAAGGTTTGGATGCACACAAAAACATAATACACACACGTATACCTAAGTTCGAATATGCAGTCATTTAAATTCTATATATCCACATCATTTTTATATACCTACGGCACCCTAAATCTATCACTATTACAATTTCAAATTTTTTTTAAAAAAAAATACTCTATTCATCCCTTTTATATAACAAAATGGTGGATGTAAATTCTATAGCTTGTCTCTTACATTGTTGTTTTATATCATAGTAAATTAATGTACTATCTCAGAAGCTTCCATGCTATCCTCGGTTTCGCCGGTCTATATTATTGAAATCAAACTGTTAATTCTTCTGCATTTTGTGGCTGCGTCGATTTTGAAGTCAAAACTGCAAATCCTCATGAAAATCAAATTGTTAATCTTCATCTTCTGCATTTTAAAAATCAAACTGTTAATCTTCTGCATTTTGTTGCTGGAATCTGGTCTCGTCTCAATTAATACAATCTTCGAATTTTAATTTCCAATAAAGAATTAGGTGATTGATTTTTTTGCGACAGGTAAATGATTGCGAAGTTATATATCTTGCAATTATTTGAATACATAATTTTTTTTTTTTAAAAAGGTTTGGATGCACACAAAAACATAATACACACACGTATACCTAAGTTCGAAAATGCAAATGAAATGAACCCCATACACCAAATTAATCAATCTGTACAAACTTAATAAAAAAAAATCCA
>CAIGRO010273671.1:0-16504 GCA_903798355.1 Fraxinus baroniana | reverse complement strand
TTAAATTAAATTTAACTTTCAAAGTTATAAATAATTCATGTAACATTAAATTTGAATTCTATGTAAACATTTCTTGGTATAAATATGAATTTATCATTTTATTCAATTCTTAGTTTACATTTAACAAAAAAAATATTTTTGCTATAAATATGAAAAATTCTGTATTTTTATAATTTTATTTATACAATCATACGGGCCAAACCGGAACAAACCGCGACCCGTGACCCGCATGGGCTCGACTCGGATGGGTAAGTGGGTGGGCCTGGGTTGTAGTCCAAAATTGTGGGCCAACCCGGAACCCATAGTGGGCGGGCTTTTTTCAGGCAAGCCGTTACCGGGCTCATATGTTGGCGAGCCACCCGGATTAGCACATCTACTCTACGCTACTCGGGGCAACAACTCTCTGCTTCTTACAACTCCAAGTGACTAAATTGCCCCAAACAAAGGTACAATAGCCTGTTGTAGACCTGCTCTGTCCTCTCTCTGATCCTTCCTAATCTGCATCTGTAAATGTTTTGATAGCTCTCTTAGAATTCTTTCTAAAAAATAAACCAAGACCTAGATTCCTTTTAAATATCTCAAAATTTGATAAACTGCTTCCATATGTTCTTCTAAGGGAGCATGTTTAAATTGCCTTACGACACTAACATCAAAAGCAATATTAGATCTAGTATGAGATAGGAAAATAAGTTTACCTACTAGACGTTGATATCGACCTTTATCAACTAGAGTACCTTCAAGACAATCCCAACCAATGATTTGGATTCATAGGAACATGAGAAGGCTTACTACCAAGCATACATATTTATCTAAAAGATCTAAAACATACTTCCGCTAAGAGACTGAGACACTATTCCTGTTTCTAGCAACTTCCACCCCAAGAAAATACTGCAAAGCAAGGCACCCAAATCTTTTATTTCAAATTTAGTTGCAAGAGCTTTCTTTAGCCTTTCCATTTCTTCATGGTTATCACGTGTTAGAACAATATCATCCACATAAACTATTAGAATGATAATCTTTCCAAGTACCTGTAGAACATAGTATGATTTGATTGGGCTTGTTTATATCATTGTTCACACAAAGCTTTCATGAATCTTCCAAACCAAGCTCGAGGAGATTGTTTTATCCTGATTTTACCAGCTTATATACTTGTGATCCTTAGCTTCATCAAGGAGGCAAAGTATACACTTCTTTAAGTCACCCTTAAGGAAAGCATTCTTGACGTCCACTTGTTGAAGTTTTCAATCTAAATTAGTTGTTAGAGACAACAGAACCCTTGCGCTATTTAATTTTGCAACCAGAGCAAAGGTCTCCTAATAATCTTAAGGCTAAACAACGAAACTATCAAACCATCAAGTCGAACGGAAACCACTTTTTTGAAATTGTCAGTATTGATCCACGTGATCAGCAATGCTTTGGTTTTGAACTCAATCAAATCATTTCAAAGTGGTTTGGTTTGAGTCTCAATATTTGCAAACCGTTTCAAACTATCAAACTATTTACAAAAAGATGTGAAAATAAATTAATTTAAATTTTACCAAATCTAATTAAAACTAAACACATCACAATTACAAAGATAAATCCATATTAGATATAACACAATTAAATTCAATACGTAAATAGACAATTATTCATCTAATTAATTAATTGAATGACTTAATTGCAGAAAACTATCTACATACTCAACGATGTGTGGAATGCCCATATCTATTGAAAATAGCAGAAAATTTCCATGTTCGAAATCGTCTGTGCGAAATACAACATTTTAGGTACGAAAAACTCAACTACCGTTCAATTTCGTTAGTTTAACCGTTAAAAACAGTAAAAAAAATGTCAAAATTAAAAAGGAATAATTGCAATTACACTCCCAATTTTTTATTTTTTTTACAAATTATACCCAAACTTTTTATATATGCCACTCGCAATCCCAAACATTTAAAAGTTTGTATTTTACCCCGATCCACTTCATCTTCTTCTCCATTTTAGGTAGAGAAATTAAGCTCCCGACATCATATGCAGAATGTAATGGCCTGAGGAGAGAGAAGAATTGAAACTATTGTTCAAGGAATCCATAATGAAATAAGCTACACTAGAACTTAAGAAGATTGGACGACTAAACCTGAACAATCGTGCTATATGTACAAAGTCAATTGACAAAACTGGTTGACAAAGTGACATGGCATCAATTAAAAAAAAAAAACTTAAAAATTTGAAAAACCCAACATTGTTCTCTCTCTCCCTCCCTCCCTCCCTCTCCCCCAAATCAATTGAAACCAAACCCTTCCTCCCAAATCACAAACCTCTGGCAGCTACTCAGGTCCGGCAGTATCCACACCTCCGACGTCATCCCCACCTTTGACAGCTAATCAACTCCAGTAGTGTGGTTTGGCCCCGCACCGCACCATTTGAAAGCCCACGTCGTGTCAGAGACGGTCGAATACCACCAAAAAATTGATTGACAAACCTCATCTCTAAATCGTTCTATTACTACTAACTTCTTTGGTCTAATTGCGTAGCTTGGTTATTTGCTGTTAAATTTCACATTAAATCTCAAATTTTGTTTTTTAATTTCTGTGCTTCGCGGATTGATGGCTTAGATGATTGTGTAGATTGGTTATTTGCTGTTAGTAATGTGAGATTTCTGACTTCAGTACACTAATGTCTATGTGATTGAATTTTAAAAATCCTTTTTTACTCTCCGTTATGAGGAAATTATGCCTGAGCTGATTGGTTTCTGAGAAAATTGATGCCTAATCTGATTTTATTTTTTTCAATTTCTGTGAATTGAATGGTGATAGAGATGCTGAAGTTTCCATTCGTTTTGTTCCTTGAACATTTCACAGAGATGTTATAGTTTCCGTTTTTTCAGTTTAACATTTGCTAGACTTGAGTATGTAAATTGGTTTGATTTAGGAACACAGAATACAGAGAAAGATCTTCGGAGTCTGACACAGTTGCAGGAGTGTTGGACACGTCTTTGGTGATTGCTCGATAAAACGTCGACGTCCACTTTGTGTGCATGGATTTCAGAAGTTTTTCGAGGTTGAAAGGGACACTGTTAACAAAGGCAAATTCTTCAAATGTTGTAGTATGAAGTGTGGGTTTTGGGATTGGTTTAAAGATAGAGAAGTAATCGGTGAATCTAGCGGTACTAGAGCTAAACTAGCGCCGAATGAAGAAGTTTAAGATACGTCGCGAATGTTACAATCTCAAGTTCGACTAAATAACGAAGAAAAGCTTTTGCTTTCTGTGATTGCGAATGTGACGTCCACTGAGAAATATTACCTGCCGAAGGGAAACAGAAGGGGATAGGCACGACTTAATTAGTTGTTTACGGTAAACTAGTCATGTTGTGTTAACTAGCGGCATGTTGTAGATTTGAATTTGGTCGATTAGTTTAGTGCAGTCAATTGGTACATTTTGGTTGAAGTAAATTTTTTTACTTCATGTACCTTGGACATTCGTGAAATTATAATGTGAGCAATTTGGTTAATGCTTGGGTAGCTATGTTTTCAAATTATAAACCTGGAAAGCAATCTTCCAAATAGCATTACTGTTTTTCATTATTGCACTAAACATTTATTATAGCAATCATCATCCAAACAACAAATCATCCAAGATAAAAATAATTTATGCTTGCAATAAACATTTATTACATTAGCATTTACTTGGGATTTATAGCATCCAAAAAAGACTAATATTTGGTATCATAATATGAATTTCATAACTTACAATGAAAGCAAGTCACAAAATATACATTTCGAACCCTCCATTCAACTAAGTTGAAAATTTCATACAACAAATCTCTTGAAGACGCTGTATTTTGCTCCATCAGATGATGCTTTGCTCTGCTGGTCGCCTCAATTTAAATGGAGCCACCATGATATGGTAAATGTGGATCGTTGTATGGGTTCTCATTACCTAACGTGTGAATTGAAATTAATAAGAGTCGATTAGTTGTCAATTTAGTGTTGTGATTAAAATATATACGTACTTTGAGAATTCGGAAACACATTTGTCATCATAGTAGGGATGAACGTAGACGATGTCATTTGTTGTGTGAACACACTGCTTATACGGTCACCCTACATCATGTTGCTGGCATTAATTATACAAAAAAATGCATAAAAACCGTGAAATTATACTAACCATCAGGAGTTGCGAAAACGAGTACGGCATTGATGTTGACACTGGCATTGGCATTGGAATTGAATATTTCTATTGAGGAGGTAGCGGAACATTTCCTGTTATGTTATTCGATCACACCTGCATGTACACCAGAACGAAATTCCTATTACTGTATAAAATGAAGTGAAAAAAACGTTGATTCATACGAATATACCTTTGATTTCTTAGCGCTCGCCTCCAATGGGCCTTTTCTCTGTTTTATCTTCGGGGCTCCCTTTTTCTTCGACGATATCAGATCCCTCACAGTCCCGTTGCTTTGATTTTGAGATGCAACACACTGCAAATTGGTATTACTACCAGAACTGTACTTCGTCAACCTAAGATCTTTATTTTGAAGTTGTATCCAATCCATGATAGCGCTATACCTCCCTTCATTATCTGTTACAAGGTCTTCCATGTGGCAAATGCCTGATACATCTCGTCATACCTCAATTGTCCAGGAGTACTAACAATATCGGCATAATTCACGACGACCCACGTGTGTGCCCTGCTAACATCCTTCCTCCATCTGCATAGTATATACCAATCCGACATCACGATCACCTCGTTAATATCAACACTATGATTGCATGCCTACATATTATACCCTGAAAATCGAACAGGTGACAATTATAGATGATTTCATAGCTCTCTCTATTAAATGACACTTGAAAAAAATTCTACATCATCGCTCGGCACAAATGACATCCTCACATACCTCATACGTTGTCCCCAGGTATCCTTCTAAAGCAGACATGAGGTCCCAGTAAACCTTCACTGTAAACTCGACCTGAACTTCCCTGAACTTCGAAAGGGTGTACAATTCCTGATGTTGCTTTTCCATTTCATACGTGTTGCACATAGTATCATTTGAGAAAAAGACTTAAAATCAGTCTGAAATTCCTTTTCTACCTTATTCTGCAAGGCTCGCTCATACTGTTCAACGATGTCTTCGAATGCATATAACCGTCGGAGGCATTCGTATTTTCACTTCTTTGCATTGTTGACATACCAACCCAGAAAGTTGTTTTCAAAAAACATGGCACCCAACACCCTCTATTTTCATACAATCCGAACAACCAAGCGTTATTGCGTAAGTCATACGTATCGATCATCACTTTCCAACCTTCCTCAAATTCTTCGACAAATTGTGAATCATAAACCAATACATGTATAGTCGAAAAGATCGAAGCCTTATCCATGTGATATCCAAACTTTTCTGGCAATTTTTTCAATATATGTTACAGACACCATCTTTGTTTCGTATTCGAAAAAACTATCTCAATTGCATTTTGCATCGCTCTGTCTTGATCGGTAATTATTCCCTACGGAGCTTGACCATACATGCACTTCAACCATGTCTTGAACAACCGCACAAATATATATGTGTTCTCATTCGATAGCAAACCACAACAAAGTAACGTTGATTGCCCGTGATGATTCACGCCAAGAAAAGAGGCGAAGGCCATATCATACTTATTAGTAAAGTAGGTTATATCAAATGTAACAACGTTTTCGAACTCCTTATATGCTTGCCTACACCGATTGTCAGCCCAGAAGACATTTTTCAGGTGCGAATTATCATCCAAGTCAATACTATAGTAAAATTCGGAGCAGCGGGATTGCATTTCAGAAAAGTAAGACTGTATTGTAGCTGCATCACCCTCACCAAGTCTTAGTCATCTCACTTGTTCGATATAATTTCTACAATCCTTTTCAACGCAAGTCATGTTCTCGTAGTCACCGGCCTCAACAACCGCCGAGTTAAAACTTTTATGCAATGGTATTCCTGCTATATCATTCACTTCGAGCTTTCGTTTCACGTATGCACTCAGATCTCGGTTGCATTGATACAACCTGGACTTAGTAGGACTCATCTTATGATTGTGGTCAAGGTGGACTGTGTTAATTTTTCAGTAACCATGTATATCTAAAGATGCAGAGATCGTAACTTTACAACTCATCTAAATTGTTGGTTGCGGCTTCAAAAAAGTGCTTGTAGTACCAATTCTTCGTCCCTCCCTACTATACGTCAATGCTACAAATCTCAAAACACCGTCAACATCCCTCGTCGAACTCCTCTTCCTAACTGGAAACCCTACGACATAAGCATATCTTGCATAAAAATCACACACTTATTTTTCATCTTTGAACTGCATACCAACTTCAGCATAGTGATTCCATCTCCTCCTATTGTTTCATCTTCCACGACATTCACATTGTCCTCCACATTCTCATTTTCGAAATCGGCAGACAAAACATCTTCCATATTTGGTTGATCCTACAAAATATAAACACTCACCCATTATTTAGGTGTTTGAACTGCCCAGCCTTCATTCAAAATGAGACATGAGACAAGTTCACATATTTGAATAATTTTATGATTGAGAATTACTTAATGAGACAAAAGGCCAAGTTCATAGCTCAATTTCCTATTTTAAGATTTCTTTAAGTTTACAGCTCCACTTCTCATGCTGAAGATTTCCCTTTTTCCATTAACCTTCTTCACACAGAGCACAAAACTATCAAATTCGTGTTCTGCAAGGTTGCCCTTTTGAGAGCGTTTTTTAGTGTACACCTTCTATGGGTTTCCTCCTCCTCTACTTCCAAATCAGTAGCAACCAATTAGGCTTTTCAAAATTCTCAATATTTCAATGCTACATAGCTTAGGTTACCAAATTAAATCAACCCCAAACTTCAGTTCAAACTTTCAACCTAAACAAGTTACAACACATTTACAGCATATATGGCTGGAGCGGAGGAAAGCCTAAAAATATAGACATTCATACCGTCATTTGTAATGACCCGACTCCGGAGATGGAGAATATGGCTGGAGTGGAAAAGATGGAAGAAACACGCGACTTCGCCGAAAATTTCTTACCGTCCAATTTCTAGCTCCGTATATGGAGAAGATGAAGAATATACCGCCTACTTCTTGCCTTTGTATTGCCTCATCAACCCATCAACAGGTTATGCATCGTTCAAATATCGGTCGTGTAATTTCTTGGGAGGAGATGGTTTTGGATGAGGAGATTGATTTGGGAGAAATGGGGAGAGAGAATGGTTTGTGGATTTTGTAGACATTCATTTTTTTCCCTACAAATATGCTCCATTTTGGCGCCCTCAGTTTGGTGTAAATTTAAAATCACAACCGTCCATTGCCATTTGATCTCCACCCAACACGTCACTTTGTCAACCACTTTTGTCGAGGAAATTGGTACAAATAACATTTTTGAAACCTGAAAGCCTTGTAAAGATTAAAAAGGAACCGGAGAATGTGATAAAATCAGCAAGAATCAAATGCTAATTTAGCCCAACAACAGAAAAGAAGTCAAGAATCAAATATTGAGCTCGTTTCTTCAGGAACTCGAGGAAACCATAGAACAACAGAAATCGAAATAGAGAACCTTTCATCTCTAAAATTTGTCTTTAAGGAGAGAGAAAGTTCCACTGCAAAAAAATTCCCGGGATAATAAGAATTTGTTGCTCCGGTTGCAACAACTTCGGGCATCAGAGAAGACATTGCAAGTTAACGTTAAATTGCTGGAGAATATATTAAGAGACACTACCGCAAGTAACAAAACCTAAATCAAAATCAATCAACAAATTTGGCAATCAATGCTAAAACTCAAAACAGTTTACAAAGTTTTAAAGGTTTTGAACCACGTGTGTGCCATATAAAAAAATTGGGTATAATTTGTGAAAAAAAAAATTATGGGAGTGCAATTATAATTATTCCTTTTAAAATTTGGCAATTTTTATTGTTTTTAAACGATTAAACTAACGGAATTGGACGGTATGGAGTTTTCCGCACCTAAAAGATTGTATTCCGCACAAAAAATTTCAAACATAGACATTTTCTACTATTTTCAATAGGTAATGGGTATTTCGCATATCGTCAAGTATGCAGGAGATTTTCTACTATTAAGCCCAAATTAAATCATACCCGAATATCCATAATTCAATAGCTGTGAATGCAAAATCCACAAATTGGATGAAATTTTGAACAACTATTGTTGAGCCATATTCATGGACAGCTCATTAAAATTGAGTAGATATTAAAATTTTAAATTTTAATTCAAACTCACACATTTCCTTTCTTTATGCTAATAATTTTCTCTAATTTTGGCTAAAATTTTAGATCAATTTATCCAATTTCTCTAAATGTTGGGTAATTATTTGCTATATTTGATTGATAGTTATATTTTAGTTTGTGTTGGGGTCCTTTCTTAAAAAAAATATTTATTCAGGATTCTTTTGCACTTTTTTTAAAAAAAAAATTAGGACTATTATTGTAATTATTTTTTTTATTTTTGTCCCTCTTTTCTTTTTGTTTTATATAAATAGAAAGATACATTTTTTTTTTTCTGCCAAGTTGAAAGAGAAAGTTCATAAGTTGATCTCCATTTTTTAAAAAATACAGTTTTCTCTCTTTTCTCTTTAATCACGCATCTTCAATAAAATAATATTACACGAAATCAAAATGAAAAAATTTCCTTTATTTTTAAGCATATATTCTCCATCAATCTTATAACTCCAATACCCAAAAGGGGGGCTCAAACAAGCCTATCATTTTTTGCACAGGAATCCTGTACAAACAGATTTACAGTGCAGCGCTCTATGGTTGGATTTTATTTTTTGCTGGTAACATCAAATGAAAAGTTGCCAATGGTCTCCTTGTACAAAGTCCTGTCAGTATTTCTCATATATATCTATTGACTCAAGCAGAACAATTTGATAGGCTCTGTTCTTGATGAAATCAGGTGAGAACGTCAGAAAGGGAGATCGGAATAGAAACGGTCTGATTAGTAGTGGCGGAGGAGATTCTTCAGCTTCCAAAACAAGGGTTTCTTCTTCTTCAGCAACAGACCTTATTTTTGTGTGTCTGTGGTGGGAATTTTGATTATGGTCTGAAATCGAAATCGTGGAAATTACAATTGAATTGGGCTCAAATTAGAAGATGATGAGGAAGTAGGGGTGGACAAAAGTCCCGAATCGAACGGTTTTTCATAAGTTAAATATCTGAACAAGTACCTGAATCGAGAACCGATGGGTTTGGGTAGGGTCTCGAATCTAGACCAAGAACCGAATAAGAATCGAAACTAAATAGTTTTTTTTATTTTTTTATTGAATTAATTAAATTATTTTATTTTTCTAAATAAATTAACAAATTAATTAAATGAATCGGATCATTTCATAATTTCAATTTTAAAACTAAAATCATTTTAAAGTCCATTAGCCCATTTTTGGTATTTGTATGCATTGAATTAATGTTATTCGACAGCTAGTTATTTATATATTTTTTAATTGAGCTATGTTAATTTGTAAAAGTTACGAATCAAATGTCATTAGTTATATTTATGTAGTGTTGTATATGTTAAAATTTAATTATGGTATGGAATTGAACCGAACCGAATCCGAACGATTCCATAATTATATTTGGACCTGATGGTTCCATTTATTAAATACCCGAAAATTTTGGAACCGACCCGAACCGAATCACTGTCAGCCCTACGAGGAAGTATAAGAAAGAAGAATATGGGAATTGGGTGTGAAAATTGAGAGTGCAAAAATCGAAGCCATTGATGTATATTATCTTGTGTGAGGAAGAGGTTGTGGAAAATCAACGTCTTCGATGATAAAATCGACCATCCGTGTAAACGTGTGTGAATGATCGAGAGATATGGCTGTGGTGGTGGTAACCAATTTGGGTGGGTGTTTGATGAGGATTAAACCATTTTGAGTCTCGCTATAATTTTCATTTTCATTCTTCTACTCATTTTTAACCACGCATTTTTCAATAAAATAATATTTTTCATCACATCAATAACTTTTCCTCCTTTTCCAACCGCATTCACTATCACATCACAAAAAAAAATACATCCTTTTTATTTTGATGTGCATCAAATAGGGGCTACAATTAGAGTTTTAGTAGATTGTTATATAAATTTTTAAAATGTGTGGTTAAAAAATTGTTAAACACGTGAAAGATGTGCTTAATATTGATTTTTTGACTTTGACTTACATTAAAATTTGATTTTAACAGAACCATTCATGACCTGAAAAAGTAAAAGAATATATGACAATATGTCAATAAGCTCCTTTTTTATTATTTAAGCACTTGGTTAAGTGAATTAACAAATTTCCAATGTCGCAATACTTGAATAAATAAGAAAATTTTGTCATACATTATGGTTGGCATCCCCTGTATGGCACAATCTAGACAATGATGTGAAAAGGAATTGGAGAAATCAAACGAGATGATTGCCTAATTTGCCTCCATGTAGAAGAATATAAACCATAATCTATTGATATATATATGCTCTTTCTTTTATGCAAACGAATTCCAATTCTCACAATATCAAGAGTGGTTAAAATCATTATAAGAATTAATTCTCTAATGGGTCCTAACATGTCAAGTTTATCAACTCTATATTTGCCTCAACATTAGTATGTTTCCTCAAATTTCACAAGGACAAATGATTTAAATCTTCCCCTTAGAAAAGTACGCAGTTGTTCATAGAAGATGACAGAACCATTGCCACAAGAGGGTTAAAATAGCTAGTCACAACCCAAAATACATCTTAAAAACTGCTCCGAGAGGCGGAATATTCGCACTCTTCAGATTCAGGTGAAAATTTGTAAGCCAAAACAGAAAGTACATTGCTGAAACACAAAACCTTATTCCCAAAGACGATCGAATGAAAATTAAAGAATGTTAAGTTCATGCAGGGGCCACAAAATTTGCTTCCTCGTCTCTGGAAGCCAGAATTAGCACGATTTTTTGCATTTCGTCTCTACATCCATAAATGTTCTCTCTGGTATTCTCGAACGATAACTGGAACACTGGTTGGTGGGATTTGACACATCACAGAAAACGTAGTGAATGAACATTCAAATGGAAATAGTGATGATGAGCTACTACCAAATTCAGATAAGAAAGATATACACACGCATCCAAAAATGAAAGAGAACGATAGCTGCATTTGAGAGTCTGGGCAGCAACAAAATCCACCCATTCCAACAGACACTGCCACTCATTATTTATCCAACAATCGTTGTGCCGAAATGACACCAATACAACAAGGAGCAGCGGTGACTTTTGAAAATTAGACTTCTGGAAAAGTACTTCTTTGAACTAAAAATCCCAAAAAACAGAAACTTCTTAAAAAGCTCAAACATGTTTTGCGAAAAACTCGCTAAAAACTAACTTTCAAGCTTATTAGCCAAAAGTCCCACAAAATCATGTAGTTTATCAGTGAATAAACTACAATCCAACTTACCATGCCATAGTCAGTGATGATCATGGAAACATAATCAGAAGGAGTTGCATCATAACTGGCACCATGGAATTTCAAGAAAGTGAGCAGGAATAAGACAGAATCAGTGGCATAATCTAAATAACGTGTCAATCACAGAATCAAACTTACATCAAGTTCAAGAGTTGGAGATTATCACTATTGGTCCAACCCTTCAAATTATTGATCTCAGTTCTCCCAGAAACCCTTGCGATAGCATCTGGGTCACCTGCACATTGCAACCTTCATAAACTACTATGTCGCAATTGTTAATGCGGACAATTGAAGAATCTAACTAAAAATTCATACCAAGTTCATTAGAGCAGACTGAATCGAGTTGAACCCTCTCGTGAAACTTGTATGCTTCACAACAAATCAAGACAGGAATACGAAACTGATGGGCAACCATAGCAACACTTGCAGTTCCAACTCTTGAATAAACGGTTCCATTCGACAGCACCGATGAAGCACCCAACAATACTCTAGTCACTTCATGCATGACATAAGAAACAGCATTTATATGAGTGTATGTACAACTTATACCCTGCCCCACCAGCCTACGAAGCAACGCCCGTCCTTCAAGCTTTGGGCGTGAATCCACTATCACAACTTGAAATTGTTTGCCAAGCTCGTGGGCATGCAATAATATCATTTCCACAGCAGATGATGATCCATAAGTTAGAAGAACATCACCATCCCTAATTTTTGTGACAGCGTGCTTCACTATTACCTTATCTGCTAGAATTATCTTCTCATTTATAAAATGATCAATATCTGAGAGAATACTGGCTTTTGCCTCTGATTCAGATAGATTTAAAGCTAACTTGTTAATTCGAGTTTTAAGAAACCTAATTGCATTCCCCATGCTGATCGAAAGGGGTCTGCATTCAATCAGAAATGAGACATAACCATTTATTTTTGTGGTCAAGTCCCTGACAAGGGACTTGTCTGGTGGTGTTGAGTAGTCTCTAATTGACTCTTGTAATGCTTGAAGCATAGCAATACAGCGGGCATTGCCACCAGAGATATCCCCAGCTAGATATCTTACCCCAACCTGACAACAGATACGTATTCACAATAAGGATAAATCACGTAAAAGATATACTAATTTTGTTTAATTTTAATTTTATTTTATTTTTATTATTTATTTATTTTTGTGTGTGAGAGAAGCCTACAACCCCATGAACAGCATGAGTACCATAAAATTTGTCACAAGAAAAGTTCTAATATTGATGATTCTTGCTACTTTATGTTACGGATCCAACATTAAGATATGATATCAAAAGAGTAGAAAAATAGTCTCTCAGGAGCTACCTTGTAAACAGCAGGATGGATAGGATCAAGTTGGAAGAACCTTGATTCAAGGTCAGGAAGCCTTGTTCCATGTTCATACTGAGGAAGATGCCTAAATAGTTCAACTCTGCTCCTGGCTTCAGTTTGTTTCATGACAGATCGCTTTTTTGCCTTCTCAACTCGGTTCTCATCGTCAAACTGCATCCGCGGATGAGGGACATCTTTCTTCCTATCTTTATCTGGTTGACGATCGCCGTCTCTTTTCTCAGAAGCTGCAACAGAAGAGCTGTCTTTCTTTGACGGAGTCACCTTTGGAACCTTTCCTGGGTTGGCATTTACTGCATTGACCCCAGAAGCAGCAGCCTGTGTCTTACTTCCTTCAGCTGGATAAATGCAACATTCAGGAGAGAAACAGACTATAAAGTACATTTTACAAAATGTGGAACAAATAAGCAATTCTAAGAAAATGAAAACTCACCTATACATTGCAATAGATGCCTTGACATAACATATTAAAATTAGTTATGAAAAATAAAACAAGAAAAAGAATATTGACAAATAAAGATTTTTGCACCTAAGGTGCTTGAGGTTGAGATCAAAGTAGCAACAGAGGCCTTGAGCTAACATTTTGCAATTATGTATCACATAACAAGAAGAAAGAAACAAAAACAACAGGGAGATGACTTTGCTTCTAAAATCCCCGAATTGCATAGCAAATCACAAATTTAATAAATTTATCTAAGCGTAAAGTGACTTGCAGTTTTCCTTCAAATCATTGTTTGAAGAACATAAAATACTTGCAGGGTGAGAATACAGATATGGCAGAAGAGAAGCAGAACAATGTTTTCAAATGTATGAACAGTCAAAAAAAATTTAAACCCATAAAAGATGTCAAAATCGGTATATATAATTGCTACCAAAAAAAGAAAGAAATTTTCCAGCAACAACAAACATCCCAAAAACTATGAAGCAATCTGCTATATAAAGACCTAGTATTACCCTATCACTTGATCCTCTGAACAGAAATGACTCCTAGTCCTGATAGATGAGCAATATTAAATTCCATCATTAGCTTCTCAGTTATCAGAAAGATTCATGAACAGAAACCTTGCAGAACTATGATAGATTTTTAATCAGCATTACTTTATATAACATAGATCCTTGCAAAACTATGATTTTAAAACAAAGATTCCAAGAATGACAAGCTCTTCACTAGAAATTAGCAAATAAAATTATATCTAAAATGTAATAATCTCCTATAGTAATATAAATCACTCTTTTTCCCCATCTCATTGACAAAAAATTCGACCTTTTTTAAAGTCAACCATTTGTGGTTCCGTCATGACCATTAATTGTGCATGCCATTTAGACATTATGGCCTTCAAATTGTAAACTAGCACACTAACAACAAAAACCGACAATGACAGAATTAAGGCTGGTGACTGGACAACTAACTATAAGCTAGAATCCATCGCAAATCAAGTCCCAAAATAAACACAAATTAACACTTGTATAAATTCCAAAAATGGAAAAGCAAGGAAAAGGTATTCACATTTAGCAGCAGCTTTTGCAGCTCGTTGAGCCTCTTGAAGAGCCCGCCTCTCAGCTTTTGTCATCTTCTCCTTCAATGGCTTTGAATCCCCTGCTTGTTGCTCCATCTGCACTCCCCTCATTGCCAATCTTTCTTTTTCTGAAGCTAAGCATTTACATGAACAAAACCCCAAAATAAAATCAAATCAAAAGGGGAGAAAAGAAAACTAACCTGTAACAGCTTTAGGCATTCGAACAGTCGAAACCGTAGTCAAACCACTAGCCGGAACATTGTTCTGCGTCACCATACCAATTCCCCCTGTAGGTAGAGAACTGGCAAACTTAGCCGAACTCCCCTTTCGGCTCCGCCCAGGCGAGAAGTCAGCCGTCGCAGTAGGCGAAATGAACTCTGAAGGATTGTAACTACCAACAGGAACAGACGAGTCTGATGCTCCCCGGGCGCCGCGGAGAGGGGAAATAGGTGCCTGCGGAAAGTGGCGTGACATATCCGTCGAAAGGTTACGCGGAGGTGGGATCATGACAGGGGACAAGGAATTCCCAGAGGGGGAAATTTGGGAGACTGGTGGGGAGAATGAGGTGGGATCTGGTGGACCCGACTGGGAGCGTTCGGGTGGGGCAAAGAATCCGACTTGCCGGACCTTGGGGTCACTGACGGTGCGAGGCACACGGCGAGGTTCCATTTTGTAATCTAGGTTTTGGAGAGTAACGAGAATNGAGGTGGGATCTGGTGGACCCGACTGGGAGCGTTCGGGTGGGGCAAAGAATCCGACTTGCCGGACCTTGGGGTCACTGACGGTGCGAGGCACACGGCGAGGTTCCATTTTGTAATCTAGGTTTTGGAGAGTAACGAGAATAGATTTTGTGGAATCTCTATCTAGCTAGGATTTGGAATTTGAAGATAGGAAAGAATCAGGGATAAATGGTGGTGGTGTTACAGTACGAAGAGTTTCAGGGCAAGGAAAGCGGTGGCGAGTTACATTTGCATATTCGCATGGGTTAAAATGGATCTCTGTTTCATCGCTAGCTGAACTTTGACATAGGTCAATACTAACTTACCCAAACTTTATAATGCTTTTCACTGATCACTCAATTTAATATTTTTGCACTACATTACTCGATCAATGTTTTTTGT
Organism: Fraxinus baroniana; assembly: GCA_903798355.1. Taxonomy (NCBI): domain Eukaryota; kingdom Viridiplantae; phylum Streptophyta; class Magnoliopsida; order Lamiales; family Oleaceae; genus Fraxinus; species Fraxinus baroniana. The sequence goes on along the minus strand of CAIGRO010273671.1, from coordinate 1,063 downwards.
TTGAATTTTTGCCTACGTGAATGACGAAAATATACGTGTCAATTAACTCCTTCCAAAATTTAAATGAGACGCCAACATGAACAGTCAAAATCGTGGACTCTCAAGCACGTCTCTCTTCCTTACCAAAACGCAATCCATGTTCTTTCTAAACCCACGCAAAATCACCCAACCAAAAGAAAAATCTCCAAATCTTCCAAACCATAAGCCCCACCAAATCGAAGCAGCAGATCAATTGAGGATCACAAAATCTTTGATTATTGAATTTGTGCACACGAAGGGACCAGGTAATTCCCAAACCATTTCTTTTTTCCATGGAAAGAATTCATAAGATAAAACGACTTTTTGATACCATTTTAACATATTTCAAACTTCCTAGTGTGAGCTTTTCTTTCGTTTTCTATTTTTCCAGGAGATTTCTTGATCTGTTTACGGTGATGAAAGATGGGTTTTCGTTTGGTACACAATTAATGTGATATTTCTTTTTCATAAGAAACTCGTGTTTCATTTATAAATGAACGATTTGATGATTTTTGGATGGGTGAATTTATAAAATTGGTTGCTTGGATTTATATACATCCGATATTTTGATTCAATTTATGAAAATGACTGAGGACTCCCAATTTTTTTCATTTTTTACTAACGATAATCATCTTCGATCCCTGACCATGTACATAATCTGTTTGTTGAGTGTGTTCCCCAACTTTGTGCATGCTATGAAAAAAACTTTGCTTATTACGATGATTTTCCGTTTTCATGATTTTGGTACCTTTTATTGCATCTTCTTTTAATAAAAACTCCGACTTTATTGAATGTAAATCTGTAAAAAAAAATTCATATTCTTAACTAACAAAATTTTCAATTGAATCAAAAAAAGGTTCCCAAGTGAGGTCGTAAACAATGGAATCCATCCAAAGTTCCAACAATGTTTTGCTCACTTGAAAGATCGGTATTATTTGTCAAAATCGGACAATGTGAAAACAGAGCCAATAAATTGTTGGATATATGCAAGGCCGTACCTGTGTTTCACGGGCCTGAGGTGAACTTTGAAATTTGGGCCCCTAAG
>CAIGRO010273660.1:0-13529 GCA_903798355.1 Fraxinus baroniana | reverse complement strand
ATATTATTTAATAATTAATTAATTAATAAATACCTGAATTTTGTATTTTGAAACTTGTCACCTGAAAAATGAATTGTGTCAAAGTTAACATCTGAATTTTGAATTCATCCCTTAGTCTAATAATGAATAACTACACATTGCAAATCTCATACCCAATTGATGCTTCTAGAGCCCAATAATTAGAGCACTTAAATTGACCATACTTAATTAGATAGGCCGCATAACAATTATTAATTAAACATATAAGTTCATTAAAGGAAATATTATCCTAACAATTTCTCACTTGGGTTACATATGATTTCTAAAGAAAATTATAATCCATAACCTTAAGTACTGTATAATAAATTTGCTATATTGTCTTGAAACATCTTCGCAATTACAATCTGGTCCATCTCCTATACAAGGATGAGATCAATGCGGCCTTTGTTACACATGTTTGGTAATTAGATCCATCAATGGTCAATTACCAAATATGTTCAATGACATAGATCAAGCATTAATGGCAATGGGAAATTACATTCAATGCGATCTCAAACATGCATATTTCCAATTGGTCATTTTTTTTATTTCCTTTCCAACCTTATATTTAAGCCACAAACATAAAGAATATAGTCAGAGTAAACAAAATTTAAGCCATCTACTTTATTCTGCAGAAAACCAAATGTATACATATATAAAATCACAAACTTGTGTCTAATCAAAAGAACATCCAATGAATACAAACTCTCCCTAAAGCAACATATTATCAAATGAAACCACACCTTATGAGTAGTATGCTTATGAAAGACTTTAGGTGATAAACTCTTAGGCATGTTTGAGAGTTTTTTTCACCGATTTTGAGTGGCTCTATTTATAATTTGTTAGAAAAATCGGCGCTTCCTAATTTCTTTGGATCCAATTTTGGGTGATTTTGGTTTAAAACCCCCCAAAATTGCTCGATTTTGAGTGGTACTATTTATAAGGTATTGGAAAAATCAGTGTTTGCTATTTTTTTTTCCACCAGTTTTGAAAATCGTCCAAAATCGGTGTAGTGTAATTTTGAATGGTTCTCTCAACCACCAAATTGACGAGTTTTGATAGTTTCTCATATTCTTTTCTAATTTTACCCTTTATAAAATAATTATTTACAACTAATATATTTTGTTCAAAACTAAATTGTAAATAAAAATATATGAAATAAAAACTATTTATCATTTTAAAAAATATATTATAATTTTAAAAAATACTTATAAGTAAAATATTACTTAAAAGATAAGAAAAATCACATTATAATTAAAAATTACTTAGTAGTAAAAAATCACTTTTAAGTAAAAATTGTTATAAAATAAAAATACTACTAATAAGACAAAATTCACTTGTAAAATATAAAAAAGTTACTTATAAGTAAAAATATTCACTTAAAGTTATTTAAAAGTATAAAATTAACTTATAATTGTAAATTTACTTATAGTAAAAATATTAAGTTAAAACTTTAATTAATTTTTTAAATTAAATATTAACTTATATATAAAAAATTATTTATAAGTAAAATATCACTTACGAGGAAAAAATTCATATAAAAGAAAATTTTACTAAGAAATATATACGTAATTTTATTCTTTTAAAAAAACTTTCAGAATTGATGAATAATAAACTCTTAACTATAGGTTGCAGAGTTTTAAACTACTAAAATCACTTAAAACCAATGTACTCGTAAACACTCAAAATCGCTACTTTAATAAACGCTCATAATCGGTACGACGAAACTCCTAAGCAGGCCCTTAGTGAGCGGATCATCAATCATGGAGTTTGTTCCTATATGTTCTATAGATATTATATGACTCTGACCTCTCTTCTTAACAACTAGAAACTTAATATCTATATGTTTGGACTTTGAAGAACTTCTTTTTTTATTCGAATATAGCATTCCCGATCTACTGTAAAAGAAAATCTTAAGTAGTCTTTCAATACTATCCACAATCTACAACCTAGTGACAAAATTCTGCACCTATATCGTTTGATTTGTTGCCTCATAACAAGATATGAATTCGACTACCATTGTGGAAGGAACTATGAGTGACTACATAGCACTATTTTAGGAAACAACATCTCCAACTAGCAGATAGACATAGCTCGAAGTAGATCTCTTAATGTCTGACAACCCGCAAGATCTGAATTAGAATATCCAATGATGTCCAAATAATCTGACTTCCGATGTGTAAGTATGCAAACTTTTGTTCTCTATAAATACCTCATAACTTGTTTAGATGCTTCCCATATTCAATTCTAGGGATACTCAAATATATGTTGAACATTCCTACTATGTACGCTAGATTTGGATGGGTACATATTTGAACATACATAAGACTTCCTACCGCCGACACATAAGGAATCTTTTGCATCTCTTGCCTTCTATATCATTTGTAAATACTTAAACCTAGTTAATTAAAAATCATGTCTTAATTGCCCAATCTAGATAGTATATGCTAGGCAGTCGAAATATCCTGCAAGTAGTTATTAAAGTAGTCTTGACTAAGCATGTAAACATATAGTGTTTTACGTGATTTACTCAATTGCGAAAATTAACAAGTATGAACACAGATATAATGTGGTAAGCCCCTAAGGAAAATATCAAGTGGTCTTCATGCCACAGGTAAATCAATCCACTAAATCAAATGATAAAAAATACAATAGTCTTGATTTTGTAATTTCGCAAAAATAACAAAAAACAATCAAAAGAAATCTTAGAACAAATCCCTGATTTTCTTTGTCTTCTGACTTTTGTAGAAATGGAATCAAACCCTCTGATCTTGATTTTATCGCCACTTTACTATTGTACTTGAATGTAGCCACCACTTAAAATTAGAATCACAATTCTTAATATACGCAAAGTAACTTGATCTTTGAATTTGATTGAAGATTCACATTCTAGTGTGTTTTCTTTAAGTACAATTGAAGAACATGATTTTGCTATGAGACTATTCAATAATGCATGGCACCTAGTGAACTCGTTGGAATATGGCAAAACTCGTTGCTGCAGGTTCATCAGCTGCGTGTATAGATTTATTAAAGCTATTAATCGTCCATTGATTTTTTGCTTCAATTATGTAAAGTAATTTCCACGGCATGAATTGAACTTATCTAAAATCAAAGCATTAAACACTATAAGTATATAATCACATCACATATGATTTATTTGATAATGTAATTAATAGACTAGGAAAGTTCAATACAAAGTCATATTTTCTAAAAATTAATTAATTGACATATCATATAATATTTAGGATGGTAAGAGAATAATTCTATATCACATAAGACTTATTTGATACAGTAATTAATAAACTTTAGAAAGTTCAATATTAAATCAACGTTTCCTTAAAATTAATTAAATCTATCAAATAATATCTAGGATGGTAGGTAAATAAATCTGCATTGATTGCAATATGGAAACTATAGATTACATCCTGTTTTAGGTGTAAAAACCATAAAATTCGTAGCCACTAAATTTCTGGGCGGATCTACTTTTCACCCCAGTCAATTAAGATAAGTACTGCTTGCTTGGACAGCATCCTGTTTTTCACGTTTTTAGCACTTGTCTTTGACATTTAAAAATCAATCTATATCAAGTAAGCCACCTAAAAATAATATGCAAACATATTATTCTAACAATCTTCCCCTTTATCTTAGTTTAATTTCAAAACTCAATTTTGAATTTTTAATGTCATGTTTGTTAGTGTGTGTTGAGTATTGATCAAATTATGTACACGAACTACTATTCTCAATTAGTTCTCATCACACATCGTGCTCCCCTTAACTCATCATACATCATGCTTTCCCTAAGTCAAGCATCCTACCACTCTTGTTTGTGTCATCACAATTTTACCATCATCACAAAACCAAAATCTACTACTCCCACTTTTTCTAAAATCAAAAGCACAACATAAAAGTTAGGGAGCAAATAGTTAGACTAGAGAGTTAGAGTCAGAATGATAGAAACAACCAATAATTGAACTGCTTGGCACGTAGAAGGTTGGTCTACGCTGGCTATCTAGTGCTGGGGTTCAGTGTCTTTCTTATCTTCCTCAACTGGATTGACTTGACTTTCTCTCCAGTAGGCTTTTTTGTACACAAACATGAAATATTGAAAAAAGTAGATCAAATGTAGAGAGGTATCTTCATAGATATGTTAGAGAATGATGGAATTTAGCCATATCGCCCCGATTATTAGAGGGGGGAAATCTTGAATTGTCTCCAATTAAGGTTGAAATGTCCCTTCATGTACCATATAGATTTTATTTCTAAAAATGGAGATCAATTCACTTATCGTAGAGCTAATATTTTATTGTCCTAGTTAGACTTGTTAAAAACCCACAGAAGTCAATTACACAAATAAAAGAAATTCCAAATTGAAATTGACACTAATGAAATATTTTTGGGCTTTACATTCCAATAATTTACAACCAATCCAAAATCATTAGAATAATCAAGAACCATCCAATCAGATGTACGCCCTTATTTAAATTCAATCAGTCGGTCAAGTTATCATGTGAGTGTATTAAAGAACATTCTAACCAGCCAATCATAACCCAAACCCTAATCCAAGTTGAGACTTGTTCAATAGACAAGTACGCAGATCCATTTCGAACCAACCATTATATGAATTGTCTCTATAAATAAGAAAATATGTGCATCGCAAGCATGAGCATAAATATGTATTTATTTCAGTTTCTTTTGAATGCCCATTGTGTTGACTCTTTTTATTTTCTTTTAAAACATAGTCTCCTAAATTCATTGAGTTGACTTTTACACAGCCATAAGGGTAGCCATTTTCTTATATTTTATGTTTATTATCAATGATGACTTCACACAGCCATGGTTGTAGCCCTCCTCTCCAATAAATTTGCGAGTTATCACAATACCATATTATGGTGTAGAGAGACATATATACAATTATAGGTCCACAACTGAGTACACGTCACTTTTAAAGGAGACAATCCAGTCAGTAATAGGTCAAAATTAAACTAGTTATATTCCTACAATGTGCTTAATTGATTATAATTTACCATATCGTATAATGAGCACACCATACTAATTGGATAACAATTTCATCCCAAAATTATAGATCAATAAGAAATTCATATCCTACGACATTTGCAAGAAAAGCCTCAATTTTTCTTTTTATCTTTTTCAATCTTTTTTTTTTTTTTTTACATAAATAAGCATAAAAATTAATGAAAAAGCGTTTAACAAGAAATATAAAATAATACTTAATTTTTAAATATTCAACTTGAGAAAATATTTTACAATATTTCGTTAACAGTCCATATAGAGGTGTCAATTAGGATGGTTCAGGCTGGGTCGGCCCGCCAATATATGAGCCCGGTAACGGTCCGCGTGAAAAAAAAGCCCGCTCGCTAAGGGTTCCGAACCGATTCTAAATTTTGGACTACAACCCAAGTCTGCCCGTTGACCCATGCGAGTCGAACCCATGCGGGTCACGAGTCGCGATTTGTTCCGATTTGACTCGTATGATTATATAAATAGAATTATAAAATTATAGAATTTTTCATAAAAAAAAAAAAAAAAAACCACGACTTTTCACGAAGTTTCAAATCTGATAATAACTAAACCCTTAATGAGTAAATCACTCAATTGTCGTTCAGTGTGAATGTGTTCTAGGACAATATTTTTTGTCTGAACCGAGCTCCTAATGAAGTGACGTTGAATATCAATGTGCTTAGTCCTAGAATGTTGAACAAGATTCTTATAGATATTTATATCACTAGCATTATCATAGAACATGGTAATAGAGCCGTTATTAATAATGCAGTTACCGAGCGTCTGTTTCATCTAGAGTAGCTGTGTATAGCAACTATCGACAGTAATGTACTCTGCTTTTGTGGTAGACAAGGATATAGAGTTTTACTTCTTACTTAACCATGATATAAGATTATTACCCATATAGAAACAACCTTCGGTTGTATTTTTCCTATCTATATTTCCTACCCAATTGGCGTTTCTAGCTATTGGTTGAGGTACTAACTCCCATACATTGTTTCACTCAGTATGTATCAACCTTATTTAGTTAGTATAACTCTAGCTATTAGCTTTATACAAATCTCTTGTTTTCATCTGAGTTCTTGCTAAAGAAGCCTATATGAAGTCTTGTTTCTATAGTGGACCAATTCGAATTCATTCTGCATTGCTAGTGCACAAGATTCATCACCAAGTGCTTCAATCATATTTTTGGGTTAATATGTAATGTGGATCTCACATTCTTGAGTTATATGGCAAGTCTCACTTTAGTCATTATTCCATCTACAAAGTCTAAAAAAATGTTCTCTAGTGGATGAGCCTTTAGGATCCATGTAGGAGGCCGTCTTTTGTTTTGCAGTTCATTGTCTTCTTCGAGTGGGTCAACACTTCCAATGGCGGATGCAATCCTCAAAACTTGGTGCCGACAGTTCTATTTGGCTGTTACTCCCTAAATCTATAACACAATTTTCCTGTATATTTTGATCATCTTCAATTTGTTCATCCAATATATGAATCTTAGGTTCCTATGAATAAACAGAGTAACCATCAGTATCGTCAATTTTAACATTTATGGATTCAACAATAAATTAAGTCTTCATGTTATAAGCTCGATATGTTTCTGAATACCTGACGAACACTCAGTAATCACTCTTAGGCTCAATTTTTTTGAAATGTTTCATTTCATTTAACACATAACACTTGCAATTAAAATTATGAAAGTACTTGAGATTTGGTTTCTTACCTTTCGAGTTTCATAAGGTGTTCATGGGGTACCAATTCTCAAGGATACATGGTTTAAATTATAGCAAGCAGTGTTTATAGCTTTAGCCCATAATTTAACAGGAAGTTTTTTACTATTCAATATCACCTTATCCATCTATTGTGAATACCTATTCTTCATTTCCACCACACCATTTTTCTCAGGGGTGTTAGCAGCGAAAAACTTATTAAGAAATACCATACTCTTCACAGAATCTAGAAAAACTAGCATTTTTAAATTTCTTAACATGATCACTCCTAATTCATTCAATTTTAGTGAATTTAATGTTTTTTTTTTCAATGTTCAATTTTTGATATAAGAATGTGAATCTTTAAAAATAAAATTAGATTTCTCTCTTAAAAAGTGGTTTGTGCATCCTTTATGTTGCGAGATAGTGATGGACACTTGTGGGAAACGATGAGTAGCATTGAAGATGTGAATGTTATGACTTGGGATAGATTTAAAGAGTTATTTCATGGTAAATATTTTATAGCTCTAGTTCAAGCCATGAAGATGAATGAATTTATAGAGATGAGACAAAGAGGAATGAGATGGGAAGAGTATATTCGCAAATTTGAATAACTATTTAGACTTGAAGCCCATAAGGTTAGTACTGACGCACTTAAAGTGGAAAGGTTTCTTGAGGGATTGAGGCTAGAATTATATAGAGATATAAACATGGCAGGAGCCCAAGGGATGTCATATTTACAAATAGCAGAAACGACATTAGTTGTAGAACAAATCGAACAAAGAATTAGTCGTGCTCAAGAGGCTCGACGACAGTTTAGACAAGATCAGTGACAGCGTTGGCCTAAAAATGATAAGAAAAGAGCATTCCAAGGATAGAGTCAGAAACCCAAGTTCAATCGAGGTAAGGACAACAATAGTGAGATCAAGGTAAGATAGATCAGAACAAAGCCTTAATATCACAATCATCTTGCCCCAGATATGGTAGACAACATACGGGAGCATGTCCTACAGAGACTATGACATGTTATGTGTGTGGAAAGATGGGACATCTTGCTAGAGCATTCCCAGGTAATCCAAATTCTATAGAGCGAAAAAAATGTGCCAGCTAGGGTGTTTACCAGATCAGATGTCGAGTAAAATACATTAGTTGTAACATGTAAATTCTCTACCTTTGACATTCTAGCACTGAAACTATTTGATTATGGAGCTACACATTCATTGGTGTCTACGGAGTATGTGAGGGAGTTGGGTAGGAAACCTGATGTACATGAAGTTAGTAATTGTGTGACTATTCCATCTAGAGAAGTCCAACAAACTAACTTGATTTTAAAAGCATGTATGATCCTTATAGTAAATTAAGAACTCTATGCATATTTAATTGTGTTGGATATGAGAGATTATGATATTACTTTAGGGTGGATTGGTTGTCAAAATATCAAGCTACTATAGATTGTAAGAAGAAGTCAGTAACCTTTCAATCTTTGGAGGACGAACCATTCACACTCAATGGGATTGGAAAAGGTTTCAGATTCTCAATTGTATCGGCATTGAAAGTACAAGGTTACTAGACAGTGGGTATGTGTCTTACTTGGTTGGTGTCATGGCGATTGAAGCACAACATAATCCAAATCTTAGTGATGTACTAGTGGCCCAAGAGTTTCCAGAGGTATTTCTTAATGATTTACCTGGGATACCACCAGATCGTGAAATAGAGTTTGTAATTGATTTAATTTCAGGAACATCTCCAATTTCCAAAGCCCTATATAGAATGGACCCAACCGAATTGAAAGAGTTGAAGTTACAATTACAAGAGTTGTTGGACAAAGGTTTTCTTAGGCCTAGCTTTTCACTGTGGGGTGCACTAGTATTATTTGTTCGGAAGAAGGATGGTACAATGAGATTGTGTGCAGATTATCAAGAATTGAATATGGTAACAATTAAGAATAAATATCCACTATCGATGATTGATGATTTGTTTGATCAACTTCAGAGTGCAGCTATATTCTCAAAGATTAATTTGCGATCTGGATACCATCAACTAAAGATAAAGGAATATTACATTTCTAAGACAGTATTTAGTATGAGATATGGTCATTATGAGTTTTTAGTGATGCCATTTGGATAGACAAACTCCCTAACAGCTTTAATAGATTTGATGAATCGGGTATTTAAGGATTTTCTCGATAAGTTTGTCATTGTATTTATTGATGACATCCTTATTTATTCTCGTACAAGGGAATAATATACTAAACATTTGAGGATATTACTTCAGGTGTTAAAGGACAAGCAGTTATATACCAAGTTTAAGAAATGTAAATTTTGGTTAGACGGAGTCGTATTTTTGGAGCATGTAATATCATGTGAGGGCATATCAGTTAACCCAAGTAAAGTAGAGGCTATTAATAATTGGCCCCGACCTACAAACCCTTCAGAAGTTCAGGGTTTTTATGGGTTTAGCTGGATATTTTCGTAGATTTGTGGAAGGATTTTCAAAAATAGCTTCTTCTTTAATGAAATTAACTAGAAAGGGTACATAGTTTGAATGGACAGATGCTCGTGAGCAAAGCTTTCAGGAATTGAAGAAAAGATTGACTTCGGCTCCTATCCTTTCAATTCCATCTGGTACCAGGAACTTTGTGGTTTACAGTGATGCTTCCAAAAGTGGTTTAGGATGTGTATTGATGCAAAATTGTAAAGTTATTGCATATGCATCTAGGTAACTTAAAGAATACGAAAAGAATTATCCTACACATGACTTGAAGCTTGCCGCCATTGTATTTGTACTTAAAATATGGAGGCATTATTTGTACGGAGAAAGGTGCGAGATTTATACCCATCACAACAGTTTGAAATATTTGTTTACACAAAAGAAATTGAATATGAGACAAAGAAGGTAGCTAGAGTTGGTAAAAGATTATGATTGTGTTATCATTTATCACCCTGGTAAAGCTAACGTTGCAGCTGATGCATTAAGTAGAAAGTCGATATCTAAGGTTGCAACTATGAGTTTGATTCAAAAACCAGAGTGGGTGGACTTACAAAATATGGATATTGAAATTGTATCATCAGAATTTGTGGAGGCTAAACTTGCAGCATTGGCACTTTTGTTAAATAGAATCCAGCAAGGGCAACATGAAGATAATTATTGTTCTAAGGTAAAGAATGATATCCATAATGGAAAAGTTTTACACTTTCAGATATCGAAAAATATATCTTGCAGTTTAGAGGGCGATTGTATGTACCTGATGCAGAATATATCCGCGGTGATATTCTATCTGAAGCACACACAACACCATATTCTATTCATCCGGGAGCTTCTAAAATGTGTAGAGATTTGAAGTTACATTATTGGTGGTCGAACATGTAATGTGCGATAGCAGAATATGTGGGACAATGTTTGACGTGTCAATAGATAAAAAAGAACATCACAGGCCGACATGAACCTTACAGCCATTACCCATCCCAAAGTTGAAATGGGAGAGAATCACATTGGATTTTGTGGTGAAATTACCAAAAACAACTAAAGAATGCGATAGTATCTGGATTTAGTGATGACAACGGGGCGGGGTGCCCTGCCCCGCCAATCCCTCGCCCCGTCGTGCCCCGTCCCACCTTAGACGGGGGGGGGGGGAGGGGGGGGCGGAGCCTTGCCCCATTTGTATTTTTTTAAAACCAAAAATTTTCAATTAAATACGAATTCAAAAATTTATAATCGAAAGCAAACAATACTTAAAATAACTACATCAATATCCAAACCAAGCAATGAAAACAAACAATGTTCAATTTTTTTTTAATTTAACTTCGTGGGGAGGGTTCGGGGCGGGGTAAGGGTACCCGCCCCGCCCCGCGACCCGAGGCGGGGGCCAATCCCCGCCCACCCCGTCGGGGCGGGACAGATTTTTTGCCATCTCTATCTGGGTTATTGTGGATAGTTGACTAAATCGGCTCATTTCATTCCAGTTTGTTCCACTTATTCCATGAATCGATATGCTCAGCTTTATGTACAAGAAATAGTTAGACTTCATGGAGTGCCACTATCTATTATTTCAGATAGAGATTCTAAGTTTTTATCTCTCTTTTGGAAAAGGTAACATAAGGTTTTGGGAACAAAGTTATCTTTTAACACGGCTTATCATCCTCAGATCGATGGACAATCAGAAAGAACAATACAAATATTGGAAGACACGTTGAGGGCTTGTGTATTAGATTTTCAATGCTAGTGGAGTAAATTTTTGCCTTTGGTGAAATTTGCATACAACAATATTTATCAAGGTACAATTGGAATTGCTCCTTATGAAGCGTTGTACGATAGGAAATGTAGATCTCCGATTTATTGGGATGAGGTTGAGAAACTATTGGGATCGGATATGGTTCGTGAAATGGCTGAAGTTGTGAAGCAAATATGTCAGAGGATGCAAATGACTCAAAATTGACAGAAAATTTATGCGGATCAAAGAATAAGTATGTTGGAATTTATAGTTGGAGACCCAGTATTTTTAAAGGTAGCGTCGCTGAAATGAGTTATGCGACTTGGAAAGAAAGGAAAGCTAAGCCCAAGATATATTGGTCCCATTTTATTGTCGAAAGAATTGAAAATGTTGCGTACAAACTTCTTCTTTCATCAGTGTCTCAGGTGCACAATGTATTTCATGTATCCATGCTAAGAAAATACATTGAAAATCCTTCTCATATATTAAAGAACGAACCTATGGAAATAAAACCAGATTTGACTTATGAAGAGATCGATAGAGATTCTTCAACGAGAGGTAAAGCAAATTAGAAGCAAGAAAATTTAATTGGTTAAGGTATTGTGGCGGAATCAGTCGACAGAAGAGGCTGCTTGGAAAAGAGAAGATGAAATGCGGATTAAATATCCTGAGCTTTTTGGGTAAGACTATTTCGAGAATGAAATTTTATAACGTGGGAAGGATGTAATACCCTGAACTTCACATCAAATTTGGCCAATTTGATTCATGCATTCCATGCTATTTCTAATGTTATTTGCATCAATTTTCTTAATTGCTTTCTCTTAAAATGATGCATTCGATTATTGAGGTTTTAAGACCTTGGTATGATGTTAGCCTTTTACTCCTCGACCTAGGTGGTGAATTTTACGTTGAGCAATGGTAGAGAGAAAGATTAATCTGGGTGTTGGAGATTGACTTATTAAGCAATGAGAATATTAAAAAGACCAGAATTAGTATCGACAAGTTACAAGTTCTCTAGTCGATTGATCAAGGTAACCTTAAACCCTAGATAGGTGATTGACACATTTAAGACATGATAGATGAAGTAACATGACCACAATGCGATAAGATAAGGTATATATGACGTGATAAACATTAAGATGCAAATCGTGGAAATCTATCGAGAATTGGGTGTCAATCGGGTAGGTAATGAAAGAACGGTTAATGCATTAGCTTTATAAAATATTTTGGGATCTTAGGACAAGTAAAGTGAATTATAAACACATTAAAATAAGCTAAGGATACTTGATTTTTACCTACAATGATAGGTACAAAATCAGATTTTAACCGCAAGAGACCACCTCATGCTTAGTACACATCTTGCCTATTGATTTATCCTTTAATGGTAAATTCCATCACCCCTAAGCATTAACCACATCTACCATTTCTTTAAGACTTCAAATATGTAACATATTATCCCTAAATTTCATACAAACCGTCCAAGGATTGGTACAAAATCAGAATTTAACTAGAAAGAGACACCTCCTACTTAACATGTGATGATTTGTCACTTTAACATCAAATTTCTCCTATCTTAAGGCCTCCATCACGTCTTCTAAAGCCTTAGCTCCTTATATTGGATAGATATATATCTTATAAGTAACATAATGATCCAAATATGAGAAAGGAAAAGTCAAATATGGCTGCATGAAGCCACATCCTGCTTGGACACCTCATGCATGGAGATACACGTCCTTTAATCACCAATTTCTTCATCCTTAATTATCAAGCATGACCCCAACCAATAAGAATCTTTATATAGCCCTTAATAGGACACTTAAACATGAAGTTTTTCTCAAGTTATCCCCAAGTGAAAGAGAAAGCAAAAGAGCTAAGGAAAAATAGAAAACAGAAAGCTGGGAATTGGGAGTTCTGGGCAGCTGAAATAGTACACTGTTTTGAGGTATGTCTTTATTGTTTTTGAGACTTTTATACCCTTTTGAACCTTTGGACTTGATTAAGATTGTGTTGGGCTGTTTTGATGGCAAAAATACGGGCAATTAATTAGAAGAACTTGAAAGAAAATAACTTGTACAGAGATGTATATTGTTAGACTTGAATGGTTTAACCTTTTATTGTAAGTAATCCCTTAAGTATAACTTATATTTATCAATATGAATATTTTTATACAAGCGTTATAAGTATAACAATGATCTTTAATAGGTTAGAATCCAATATTTGAAAGTCTAGTTCGAGTGAAACTCAAAACAGCCATGAGGGAAATTGTTTGATTCGGTGTCTCTAAAAAAGAATGCCTTTGAAGCTGTAAACCCATCACTTGTGACAAATTTATGGCATGATTGTTGTTACATACATGTTATAGAAGTATGGTAGAGATTTGAGAATTTTTGGTAATAGTTAAGGGTGTGAAAAAAGATTGGAAAAATACTTGAACAGCGACGAAAACCTGAAAATAAATTCTGTCCATTTGTGTAATTAACTTAGATTCAACCTTTACTTGTCCATTAAATATCTCTTAGGAATGAAAAATACATTTTAAGGAGTACTAGGTTGTTAACAACAATTGGATGACGTTG
>CAIGRO010273604.1:0-10058 GCA_903798355.1 Fraxinus baroniana | reverse complement strand
TGGGGATGAATAACATTTTTCAAAAATCCATTTCCCCTCTTCCAGATCAACGCCCGTTGAAATTGACGGCCACGAAAGAAACGTAGCCCTACCCTTTCCCTTCCCCTTTCCACCTTTCCCTCTCCCTCGAAGGCATTTGTAGCTGCCGATTTAGCAACCTTGCCTCTGTTAGTAGTAAGCTCAACGATAAGGCGCCTGGGTTCGTTCCAACATCAGCCTTTGTACCACTTCCAAAGAGAGTATGATATATTCCTCTTTCAAACACCAATTTTTGCAATTTTTGTAGTTAATTCTTTCAATTTTATGTAGTTTTCAGTCTACCCATTTAAAGCTTCTTTACGTTCTTGTTCGTCTTGTAAATTGAACCATTTGAAGCTTCTCTTATTGTTCGAATTCGCCTATTTTGAACCGCTACATTTTTTTTCCTAGTTACTATAAGTGTTTTTCTTTTTATTTAATTTCTACTGTTCCGTTACTGAAGTAGTATAATTCTGCCGACCTCAATTTCCCGTGTTTGTGTGTTGTAGTTCTTGTGAATGAATTTGTTTCTGGTTCGCCGTTGATATTGAAAGAAGATAGAGCCGCCTAAAAAAGAAACCTATAAAATCTTCAATTTTAGCTCTCTGGTAAATGCAACTCTCCACTTGAGGTACTTTGTTTCAAATGAAGGTTACATCTTTGAATTTGACTATATTTTCATTAGGAAACTTAATTCAAGCTGCATAAATACGTTGTTTAGAATTTTAACTGATAAAAACCTTGTATATCTTAAACTATGAATATGAAGGACCAAATCATATACATTTGATGTCTATCTTGAGACACAAAAGAATAAATTCGGCAATGAGTTCACTTCTCCTTTGTAGCTCTTTTATGATATAAATTTTTTATATGAAAGTAATTCTTTGACTTTTAATTTTTTTTTTTACCTTTTGAAATTACTTTAGTTTGGCTTCCACGTGTGTCTTGCATATGTTGTATTCTAGGTTTCTTGTAAGACATGCAATTTATTAACGGTAAGTTTTGTAATGAGTAAGGACTGACCTTAAAACTTGTGGAACCAGGAAAACCAGATAGTCGAAGTTCTAGGTTGCCGGCATCAAATATTGGAATGAGTTCAATTGGAGTGGAAGTTGCACAACTTCTATCACATGATTTATCTTCAACACAAGAAATCATTCAATTCCAACGTATTTACTTCTTCTAAACTATATTTCATTTGAAGATTTTGCATGTGTTTGCATTGCTATGTTTGGCATACATAAATTAGCTGATAGAATTGGGTAAGGACTGTATCATTGTGTATTTTCATTTTGTTTTCAAAATTTGGAAATTGGAGTAAAGGTGACCATATCGCTTTTAAAATTAGATATTTTGTGTATGCGTATAAGATCGAAAGCAGAATGCAGACCAGATAGCATGAAGCATTCTAGCCGTAGATTCCTTCTTCAGTTCTTTGGTATTCATATCTTGTAGAACTGTAGAAGAAATAGAATAGGAGGTGAAAATGGATTTGAAATCATGAAAGGAGAATATCTTCTGTATGTAGGAAAATTCCTCTTGCAGCACTCAACCAAATTCTCAATTTCTGATTTGTGAAGTTTTTTTCGTCCTCTGATATTTGCCACCTCTTGGCCACATGTCTTTTTTTATTATTTTGATAAATAAAATAGAATAATAAGGAAGGTATTTTATTGTACCGGTAAAACCGGACATGAAGGTGCAGAGAATAACGAGAAGAGTGTGATTCTCATTCTGCAGTGTGCTTGTATTTACTACTTTTTGACCTGCATAAACTGGTTGTTCTGTTGACCTCTATTCTCGGGCTTGTACCTTTCTTAATTTGACTCAATTTTTTACTGCTTAAGTAAATATATTTGTGCAAATCATTCCAACATAATTGATAATTATCCTTAATACAATTATAAAAAGTTGAATGTGACTTTGTATGAATTTTGTCCAACCATTAATCTCAATTATACAAATCAATATGACGTTATCAAAGTTGTCACGTAAGATATGTCAATTCTCTCTATAACCCCGGAATGAAAGGGACATTCTTGTAGTTCTTAGTCTGTGAAGATACGTTGTTAGATGCTTCATTTTCTTTTCTCATTAAGGTCGAACCTAAACATATAATGTTTCCAAAAAAATTCGTAAACCTGAGAATGGCTTTTTATTTTTTATTTTTTGGTGCAATCCACTGACTCCTTTAGGATAACCTAATCATGGGGAGGTTGGAGTATCACAAAAAAGACTTAACAAATTCAGTATTGGAGATTTTATTCTGGAAACATTTCAGGCATCTTCCATCCTTTTTTCTACAGTCAGAAGGCGTTCGGTTTCTTTCCTATTGGCGATATCAGCGTTTCTTTTCTATTGGCGATATCAGAATGCTGTTAAAATCTGTTTCTACTTTGAATCTTCAGGACTTTGGATTTGAGGAACTGGAAGAAGTGTTGCAATATNGTTTCTTTTCTATTGGCGATATCAGAATGCTGTTAAAATCTGTTTCTACTTTGAATCTTCAGGACTTTGGATTTGAGGAACTGGAAGAAGTGTTGCAATATTACCCCCAAGGATATCATGGGGTTGACAGGGAAGGCAGACCTGTTTACATTGAAAGGCTTGGAAAAGCTCACCCAAGCAAACTAATGCGCATCACCACAATTGATCGTTACTTAAATATTATGTTCAGGAGTTTGAGAAGGCCCTGCACGAGAAGTTCCCAGCCTGTTCTCTTGCTTCAAAGAGGCGGATCTGGTCAACAACCACAATCTTGGACGTGCAAGGCCTTGTAAGTTGATTTAACTGCCATCAATTTCCCAATTGAATGATTTTTGTTAAAGTTATGCCTTAATAAATTCTTGTTAGGTTTCTGATGAAACACTCATAAAAAATAATATAAATTTTAATATCATTTGAAAGTTGTACAACACATATTCCTGGGGTTGACTTAGATTTGGATTTACAAAAAGTTAGCTTTTCACTATTTATGTCTATGCACCGAAAGATTTAATTGATTAAGCACCTTTACTGTTAATACGATTAGAAGAATTCTATTCTGTTGATTGAGTGGGGAGTAGTCCATATATTGTTTCTCTACTTATTGGGAGGTTTTCTTTTCCTTTTGGTAACCTGTATTACAATGGAATTTCTATTTGTTATGTAATAAATGGCAAAATTTATAAATGCATGGAGTTAAAAATTTCACAAAGCCTGCTGCTAATCTATTGGCAGCCATGGCGAAAATTGACAATAGTTACTATCCCGAGGTATTGTTAGCTTATTCATGTAAAATATTCTCTTTTAATCCTGACAAATCCTTCAACAATAGTCTATTTGCCCATGATTGTTTCCAATAATTATTTGCTCACACTCCATAGTATGTTCATTGTTAATGCTGGACTCGGTTTCAACACAAACTCTGTTCATCAATTGGATTTTGTTTCAATCTTGTCCAATTCTGGGGAACCCGTATTAGTATCCAATGTTGGTAAGTGGGCACATTATTTGTTCCAATTTGACTTTTGTGGACAAATGGCAGGTTAAAAAAAAAAAAAAAATTGAATTCCCATTTTATCCTTAACACAACATGGAAAATAAAGTGAAGTTACATGTACAGTGTGAAAATATTATTAAAAAAAAATTGTTATATTAATTTTAATTGTCATATGTAATAAATGCTTGCGTGTTTAGCCTAGAAGTTTCATGATATTTGTTGATAATTAAATGGAATCAAAGGGATGGAATTGTTTTTAAGAAAACTTTGGATTGCGCATAGGAGTCCGAGGTAATTTCCTCTCCGTGCAGAGGAGTCAGAGGTACTTTTTGTTCCTCTCTTATAAGCCTAATTGTTAAATTTCTTTACTGATGATTTTGCATTATTTGGAAATCATGTTTCATCTGCTGCACCACCACAATCCTCCTTTGTCCGTCGCCTCCGGCCCCTCTTTGTTGCGGTGTCCACTTCCCATTTCCATCGCCTGGCCCCAGCGTTCTCGGCTGTTTTTCCTTTTGTCGCATAAAGTCTGAAGAGGAATTTGCAGGTAATGTTTTTATGTTTTTACTTCGTAGCCTGACACGAGGTTGCTGTTTCATGTCTATTAAATGTAGAACTCTCCTGCTACCACTGCCCATGTTCCACAAAACACCCACGCAGGAAGGGGGAATTAATATGTTGTCTTGAAATAAAACAAGAAACTATAAGAAAAGCTGTAGAAAAACACGAGAGTTCTGTGTGATATTAATCTCATTTGCTATCGCTTTGTCATTTGTCTAAATACAGCTATCTAGCAGCCGTTTCGTGGGATATATTTAATAAAAGTTTTTCTAATTTTCTTTCTATGTTCTTGTTATTCTATGCAAATCAACAAGGTTTGTTGGTAATTTCTCTGGTATTCTCAAGTGAATTAACAGAGAATTAGAAGGTTGTTCAAGTCTTTTTGTGTGTATTTTTTACATACATGCTCCATGCATTGGTTTAAGCGGTTTGGAATATTTATTGGTCTTTTACTTTGATCTCATTTAGCTATATATAATTTTCAATTCAAGTTAGTGGTATGTAGTCTGAAAATCTGAAATCTGGATCAGAAATGTGGACAATTTAAATGCTATCGTATTATCCATGCCTAATCTTTGGGTTTTTTTGTCCCTAGCTATGTCAGATATTTTTCCTTATTGGTTGTCTATTATTCTTGTGGGTTTTAGGGATTATTAGCGCCGAAAGGATGGAGTGAGTTCTCATCTGACAGAGAAATCTGCGTTAGTATTGCTATTTCCATTCAGGATGGTTGTCGAAGAAACCCAGATAGGGGAGTGGACCTTATTTTAAGTGTAGTGGTATGCTCTATTTGTGTTTTCTATGTTTAATATGCTCGCTTTTCCAGCTCTTTATTACTCTATTTTAGTCAACAGTCCTGCATAGAGAACCAAGATCATTTAGTTCAGACTCTTGGACTCCAAAGCGTTGCCCATCTTTGTGAGGCAGATGTAATTGGTAATCCTTTGCTTTATGCATTCATTATTCTAAACACTTAATATACGTATATTCAGTAATTCAAGTTGTTTCACTTCAACCTAAAATCAAACATGTTGCTCTTTCAAACAAGACATTACATTGATATCTTAGTTTCATTCTGTAAAAATGTATAGTATTAAGATGTATTGAGATATTGTGTTTTTTCAAGTTTCTTTTGTACGCCTTTTGACATTTTGGCTTTTGCTTGAAATACCTTTGTTCCATGTTGCTTCAAGCTGAACAGACCTGTGTGTCATGTGTCATGTTATGTTGATTTTTCTGCTGGTCCATATCCTCAAGATATTCTTCGGTTTTGAAATGCCTGAAACCTTCCTTCAAATGCGATTCCTCTGGTCAAAAGATAAAAGTTATATTTGACTAAAGTTGTTAATTTGGAATGGAGAAAATGGTAATTGGCCAACACTGTTCTGAGTTTTCTATGAAAATATTTTTATGTTTTTTTTTTTTTTTAAGTTAAAACAAGTTCTATAAAGAATCAATCAATAATTTTGTTAGAGAGAGAGAGAGAGAGCGGAGTTCTCATGTATTACCCCATTATCCTCTTGGATCTTCTCCAAAACCTTGACCCATAACATGAATAGTTCAACATTCTTTCTTAAATATCTATAGGCAATCTTGCTAAGGAGATATTCATGCTTGCTATTATCTGACATCTTGCTTAAAATCTTCCGCGCAAGTGCATTTGTCTGCAAATGCTACAGAGTCCAAGTTTATTTATAAGAACCTGATTTCTAATGATATGAACCGCAAGAACTTTTTTGGCAGTGATTCTTTTATACTTTGAAATTGATGGATCCTATAAACATGGTTCAGACTTTTATACTGCATGGGATGTGATTGCAAAGCACGTGCCGAACTACTTTGAAAATGCCACTGTTGCTCATGGGTAAGTCTGCACGTTTTATTTTGTGTGTACTTGCTACTGCTTTGGCCTGGTCTCAAACATCAACACATACATGCATCTATCTCTTATCTCTCAAAAAAATCCACTTCTAAATTTTTCACTTTTCCTTACTAGGTTGTGTCATCTTTTAAGATGGGGTTCAATGGACGCTGAAGCGCACCCATAAGCTGCCCTACAAATTTTTGATACAAGAAAAAAAACATTATATATACTATAGGGCTGGAAAATTTGACGTTTTTTCACGTTGCTGTTGGTAGGGATGCATCTAAGGATATATTGGATACACTGATGGATGATCGTGGAAAAGTAATATAGTTCTCTTTCCATCAAGTAAGATAATGAATGGTTTTCCAGCTATGTCTGCTTGCCCTTTTAATTTTGGTAGGGATGCATCTAAGGATATATTGGATACGCTGATGGATAATCGTGGAAAGGTAATATAGTTCTCTTTCCATCAATTTTAATCTTCATATGGAACCATAAAATTTGTTCTTTCACACATGCATTTTCCTGGAAAACCATTCATTACCTTACTTGGCTTATGCTATGTCTGCTTGCCCTTTTAATTTGGAAATTGTGTAAATTTTGGGAATCGATTTATGGAGGTAAACTGTAAGTGTTCACTAAAAAGTAATGAAATGCTAATTAGCTAACCTTCTACCTGCAAAAAGAAATCTTATTCATTCTAGGTGAATAATATGAATGATTGAAGCACTTTATTAGTGATAAAACCTTTGGTTACATCATTTTTCTCTATCCTTTACTTCCCTCTAAATTCTGTTTTAACTTAAATAGAAAAATGTGTTCAAAACAGGTTTTAGCTGCCGCTCAGACGTTGGGAAATGCAAGTAAGAAGTGATTACAAGGAAAAGCAGATACTATGACACAATATCTTCGAGTGTTTGAGGTGCGTTTTCTGGAAGCTAAATTCTCATAAAAAAAACTCATTGATCACAGTTTCAAAGGACTAATGATGATTCTAAATATATATGTAGGATGCTAAAAATGAAAATACCGAGCACATTCTTTTCTTGGATGGTGATCATCTATATCGAATGGACAATATGGACTTTCTTCAGGTACTTGGTCATTCGGTCAGACTATTTTACATTCAGTAACTCGATGCATATCATAACCTATCTTTGTCCTTTACTTTGGAGAATGCAAAAGTAAAACCACAAAAAAATAACTTCCAATTTCACCTGTGCAATCATTAGATTTTCCCGGACAATACTTGAAGAACTAGGCACATGATATGTTAATGATGTCTTGCATGTGCTCTTTATCTGATTTCATTTCAAAACACTAACTTATCTTCGAAAAAAACGAAACCCATGCATCGCACGGCCAAAAACTAGNATCATTAGATTTTCCCGGACAATACTTGAAGAACTAGGCACATGATATGCTACTAGATCTCTCTTATTTTTTTGTAAGTTGTCCATACATATTCAAGTAGATCTTAGTATAAGCATTTTTTGAGAAACTAGATGAACCTAAAATTCCCACCACATCATGGATTTCACAACATTACTCATCAGCTTGCTTTTGTAATGTTACGAGTACTATTCTATATGCTTACACAACTGCACTGTTTTTTTTTTTTGACAACAAATCTCTATGGACGAATAGTTTATTACGTACTCAATCATTTCTCCTTTCAAAAACCTTCTATTGCATAAGATAAAAAAAACACTTTTTCTTAATCTTAACAACTTCATATTCGTTACATAATTTGCATTCTGCCACCTGTCTTTGTAAGTATTTTATGCTATTGAAACTACAAGACACTAATATACATTTTCTTTGATAATATTTTAAGTATAATTTTTATAAAGAAAATATAATTCTCTCATGAGCAACTTAAGTCCTTTTTAGCTAAGTCATTTGTATAGAAAGATATGTACATTTTTGTGAATATATTCATGAATTTGCTTTTAAAGCAAGTGACTATTTTGTTTGTGCTCATTTTCTTTAGCACTTCAACACTGGAAACATCAAATTTGGCTTTCTTGCTGTGGGGTCTATTTCATCAACCAGAACTTTTGCTTCTAATTATTAGTCATTTTCCATATCTTTCATATTTTCCATATTCTATTACTACTTTTCTTGAAGGAGAATAAGTTCAATTTGAAAGGAATTGCTTTAAGAGCCTGTTTGGTAACAATTAAAATTGAAAATATGGCCGTTATTGGGTCCCACCCGTCTAATAAAAGTCAACAATAACGGCTAGTTTTTCAATTTTAATCCGATTTTAATCTCTAGCAAACGGGCTCTAAGTTTCCTAATCTTAAAAAAGCTTATTTGCATTCAAAGGGATAATTTGAAAGGAATTGCTGTAAGTTTCCTAATCTTAAGAAAGCTTATTTGCATTCAAAGGCATAACTTAAAAGATCTGCGGCTATGGGTTAAACTCTTAGATTGTGTTGTGAATGCAGCTCCTGTCAATTTTTAACATTAGACACACTAACATTACCTTCGAAATAATACAGCCCGTGCATTGCACGGGCATAAATATTTCCCATTACCTTAAAAGACTTGGCAACATTTACTATTCATAGTTGAGTTGCACGTTTTCACACCTGACTTTTCTCCAAACTGGTTAACAAATATCTTCTTTATATAAAAACAAATATCTCCTGTATATATCTGCTTATACCTTACCAAATATCTCCTTTGGATCAAATATCTATAAATATCTTCTCTTCCTTTCACACACCTTCACAGAAACCACCGAAGAAGCAAGAAACGAAAAGCTATAGAATTCTGTAGTCAATACACTTTTGCCGACATCTTTTCCCATAGGAAAATTCTAAGAGGATATTTTCTTTGGTTTTTAAAATTTCAACATTTCCAGACTTCGAGGTGTTGATAAAATTACATTTATTAGTTTGAGAATTATTACGTTGTTTATGTTGTTTATTGATGGTTTACTAATTGAAACAGGCAAATACTAGCACGAGAGCGCAAGAGGTTTGCGAGGTTTGGAGTAGCTCAGGGAAGTTTGACAAGGTAAGATGTAAATGAGATGTATTTAAAAATTTTCTACCTGTTGTATATGTATTTCGAAATTATAAATAAATTATGAATTTATAAAGGGATTTGCTGGGATAAAGACAACTTGGATAATTAACAATTTCTACCATTTTATATATGTGATTTGATAGGATATTTTAAAAAAATATATAATATTCTTCCTCAGGAGCACTAATGCTCCTCGCACAGTGCGAGGAGCACTACTGTTCCTCGCCTCCTTGCATAGTGCGAGGACCATCCTATTTTTTTTATTATTATTATATGCAGTTGAAAATATCTCCTTATTGTTTCGTCTCTACTTTGTCTTTGATTTATGATTTCAAAACAGTTCCCTTTGTTTTTCTTCAATCGTTGGTGGTGGTTTGGCTCTCTGCAAGTAGTTTTGTGAATCTCTTTGCAAGTAGTTTTGATTTTCTCCATATCCACTTCCAATTACTACCCCCACAACACAATCCGATTCTAAATTTTAAAGCCACCTCAAAAATAAACCATAAATACTTAGTTTGGTAATTTAGCAGAATCTTTTGTGGACTTGAGTTATATTCGGATGTAAGCATATGAAAGTGATGAATGATGTGTTTGTATATGTGCAATTGAGGCAATCTTGGGAAAATGATTGTTCGTGCAAAACCCGCAAGCATACGAGATCGTTGTATAAGTAATAAGATATGTGAGTTAAGAATATCGTTCCCACGAGGAATAAGGTCTAATTTGTAGTTCAATAGCCACTATTAAATTCGAAGTGTGGTAATATAAAAAAAGATGGTTTATATGTTTTCTATACTAATCCTAAACTAATGATGCAAATAAAGTATTTATCTAATATGTGAATGTATTGGAATCTTGAATCCCTCTACTGCTATTTAGTTCAATTCTTAATTCTTAATTTAGTAAATTCATGTATTCAAGACAATAGATAATCCACTGTTATTCAATATTCTTTTTCAAGATATATTAAACCTATGTTTAACACGACCCAATCTTATTCCTAGTCCGAATTCATATGAAAAACATGCATTGATTTACAGGAATTTACAGGATTTATCACACATGCCATAAATATTATTCCTAATACCT
>CAIGRO010273576.1:0-13715 GCA_903798355.1 Fraxinus baroniana | reverse complement strand
GAAAAGAATACTGAGATATTCACGTTAAACGTCCAAGATGAAATATTATCATTTCTGTACCAAATGCAAATTGCTAATGAATTCGATATCATCCCACAAGTAAATATGTCGTGACCGATAAAAAGTAAGTGAAGGCTAAGAATTTACACGACGTGTGAATTAAGAAATGGTCTCTTAGTGAAATTCTGATGATCCAAATGTATTCTCGCCACTGTAAGTCACGTAAAGAAACCCGTCTTCATCCTTGTGTTCCTCATAAATTTTCGAAATCAACGAACCTGTGAGCATAAAGATATATCAATATCACAAAATTGTTTAAAGTAAAATGGAAAAGTTCAAAATACGAAATTCTAGTCACCGGAGGGAGGCAGGATGTTCTCGATAAAGACAAATATAGCCTTCTCTGCACTGAGATTGATACGCTTCCGAACCACATAAACAAATTGGCCAACATTCAAATCAGCAGGGACGAGATATCTGAACAAAGTAGAGTGATGTGTGCATTTACACCAAGAAAAGCAAATCCCAATTATTCGACGCTCAAATTTGTTAGTCACAAATAACAAGGTAAAAACTTTATTGGGACTCAACACTACAATAGACTAATGTTTGGCTTATGTTTATAAACTATCTATTTATAAACATTCAAATCACTTTTTATCCACATATTTTAGAAACCCACCAGAACTATCCACTTGTCCATCACTTATTTCTATCTATTTATAGCGAAAGCTAATGCAACTTACTTATTTTTATCAATGTCAGGAACATCACTCCTATCTGCCTTCTCAACAATAACCTGAATAAGTATAATGTATAAGTACTGCAAGCAATATAGAAATTTTAGTCTCAAATGGAGAATGCTAAATTCCTTGGAAAAAAGCAAGAAGCTCTTACTGGTATTCTATCGGGATATTTCTCTCTGATTCGAGTGGATTCTGCCTGCCTCTTCTCTGTCATTATGAAAAACAAAAGGTCATAATACAAGCACCAGGAGAAAGTAGGGAACAAACTAAGCTTTACAATTGAAATCTTTTAAAAGAAACTGCTAAAAGTGTGAAAACAGTAGATACAATATTCAAAACCCAATGACCAAGGAGGCTTTGGTCTAGTGGTAGAAACAACCAAGGTCGAGGCTATGGAACTGCAAAGTTCCAAGTTCATGTTGGTTTATCGTTCATAGCATTGATCAAATTATATTGGTTTGTTCAAATAAATCAAAATGTGAAACGTGTAATACAAAGATAGCATGTTCAGTCTCACTCCAAGAGCTAACTTGTTAAGTAGGCCAATTCAACAGGTCATTCATTATTCACAACTACGAGGAGAAGATTCATTTTTAAGTTAGTATTAGGTGAAACTCCACAAGACACACCATATATTTTAACCCAGAAAAGCAAACAAATATGACATACATTATATGAAGTACTGAATGCCTTCGTGCTAGGTCAAATCCGAGCAGGGATTGATGGATTGGCACCACCACAAAATGCAATGCATGACCGCTTCCATAGTATCTAAACCAATGGAACCTAATCCTGAAGCTAATTCGATCTTTGAACATCAAGGAAATTCGTATAACAGTAGCTGGTAAACTTTCAAAGGACCACTTCATATTCCCAAATGACTATAATTTTGGTAAAGCTGACTTTTGAGCTCTATTATCGCACTTCAAAATAGAATTCTTGGCCACCAAACTCAGAATTTATCAGAAAAATAGCTCTCAGAGCATCTCCAATGGGAATGAGGCTATGGATTGCACCAAAATGCTTACATGGCAAGGAAAAAGGTGGAGGATCTGATGTCCAGCACGCCACCCACCTGTGGAAGGTGTGCTCAATTTTTTGTAATTTAACTTCATTGGACAACGTCTCCATTTATTTTTTATAATTTTTTCTCCACTTTTTTCTCTCATACATGTGACTCACAATTATTGCAATCCACATCCCCATTGGAGATGCTCTTCTCTCCATTCCCAATTTGCTTGCCACATGCACAACAGCTCACATTGTTGCATCTAATGTCTTATTCACATTCTTGTATTCTACAGCACAGAAGTTGAAGCTAGAGAAGACAAAAAAGAACAAAATGCACAATCTTTTTATTTTCAAATACAAAAGAAGGAAGCAAACACGACATTCGTGTAACTGAATGGAGTTAAAATTTATTGCAATTTTCAATTATTCCACACATACAGGTAAGATATTACATCTCAAAAGAACATGCTTTTATAGCGCGGCACTTACTTCACTCCACCCTCATAACAGAGAGTTAGGAACAGCTTGAATATTAGGTTTTTTTAGCGGAACTACTAATCACCCAAACTTCAAAACTCAGAACCACCACTGGGATAGATTTGAAGCGCATCAAGATATAATTGTCCTTTCAGCTAATTAGGACTCACGACTCCCTTCGAAACTCAATAAAACAGTACCACCCCTATGAGATTAAATCTAATTTGTCAAATTCAAAAAGATCCATCCTTTTTCAATCAAATATCCCAAATTCTATAACCATTTTCCATTCAATTCATAATCACACGGCCAAGGACAATGCACACCATTATTATGTAACAATCAACAACGAAATATGAAGAAAACGAAAAAAACCCGTGCACCAAAAATCCTTGAACAAGTAGTAATTTCAACACAGCCATCAACCACACAAATATAACTCCTATTCCCTATCATGTATCAAATAAAAAATAAATGGGCTTGCATAAAATCAAAATACAAACAGCAAAACTCAGAATAATAAATTTTTTCCCCAATTTTTCATAACAGTTATGGAACTCCGACCTCTTCCCCAACAAGCAAACTAACTTAATGCATATGTGCATATAAAAGTCTTATAGAAATTGCATGTATCAATAGATAAAGGAACATACCCAAGGGATGTTGAATCTTGAATGAACTCTTGGCCATGGCAATACTCAGATGTCGCTCTCTCCCTGCAAATTTTAAACATCGGAACAACATGACGAATCAACACACACGAACACGTGCATAAAAATTCACGCACATATAATATACATTGCGTAAAGAAGAAAACCGAAACAAAGATTCACGCAATTGGGTTTCTTTCAAACTTACGAAAAAATAATGGAATTGAAAATTTGATGTTGTTGTGATTGGATTCTTATGAACTAGACGTTAAAAGAGGCTATCAATTTCAAGTAATTAGAACGAATGGATTATTGACAGAGGACCAATCAGATCTTTAATAAAATGGAAGAATTTGGTATATGAATAGAGAGATGGAAAATGAAAAGGAAACAGATGTGGAACTTTGATTCTTCCACGTAATCGGACCAATCAAGATCAACCAACAGGGAACCTTTTCTATTCTAATAATTTTGTCAGAATAGATTTCATAACTGGTCCTCAATCTATTGAATTAATAGTAAGTTAGTATTAACCTTTAAAAAGAATTCAATTGATCATGAAACTTTGATTTTAGTTACATTATCACTCTCCATCTTCAATGATCGAACAACCCATGTTTTCTTTAAATTGTCACAAACATGTAATATCATAAATTTTTAGGTTCCTAATGAGATTGTGAAATAAAATATAGTTTCATAAAATTAGACATACGATGATTACAAGACTATTTCACAGAGGATTTAACCGTTTTTATAATTGAAGGACTCATTTGTTATATTTTAAAGATTAGAGATCAACTTGTTAATAGATGTGTGAGTTGGCCCCAAGCCGACGATGTCATATTAGGTATGACTAACATGACCCAAGTCGAACTTTCGGGGGATTAGTTAGCCTAAATCTAAAGTCCCATAAACTCTTAAAATAATTTTTTTTTTCTACTTTTTATGCTAATTTATTTAAGGATAATGCTATAGGTACAAAATCCATTACAAAATGGTCCCCTCCAATAGGGGGCGCCATGTGGCTATTTTGTCAACCATTTTGTACAAGTATCATTATCCTTTATTTAAATGGTTATCTAATTATAATGATTGTTAAAAAAGAAGTTGAATACTTGAATTCAACTAAAATTCTTACTGGTTAACGATATATAGAGTTCGGAGTTCATGTAGCTTTTGTCAACTTCTCTTTAAAGAAAAAGAGGAGCGATAGTGGGCTTCTCCTACGTTAATGGTCGAGTTTTCCACTTGTTATGCTTCCCAAACCCATCTCGTCACAAGCAACCACCGGCCAACTTTTAGTTACAGAACTATCATTACAATCAAATTAAGAAATTTTCGTGGTCATTAGAAATAGTATGATACTATGGCAAATTTTGTTATCTTTTAGCCAAATAATACAAAAAATAGTGTAAGCGTTGGATAGCTAGCCAAGAACGGATTTAAGACCTGATTACATGACTTGAGATGTATGACAGAGTCTAATTAATCGCTACCAATAATTTATTCTCCGTTGAATCCATGACTCTACCACATGTTACTGATGCAAAGAGATTGACATGTATGACTTTGAAGAGAATAGGTTTACTTGTAGTAAACAAGCGAGTCTAAGAGTTACTCAGTCATAGTCACAAGTTTGCCAAGCGAAATTTCGGTGAGGAGAAAATACTAATTGACATTTGACAAAATTGTAGGTTGGTCGGAGAAAAAAAAAGGAGTAAATTAGGTTTGAGCTCCCTATCTTTTCACACAGTCTGATTATGGATCTTCGACTTTCAAAACTAAAATTTTGAATTCCCAACCTATTTAAATTAGTGAATTTTGGATTCCTACGT
This sequence comes from Fraxinus baroniana, assembly GCA_903798355.1. Classification (NCBI taxonomy): domain Eukaryota; kingdom Viridiplantae; phylum Streptophyta; class Magnoliopsida; order Lamiales; family Oleaceae; genus Fraxinus; species Fraxinus baroniana. The sequence goes on along the minus strand of CAIGRO010273576.1, from coordinate 8,996 downwards.
GATGAAAAATGTCAATATAGATGTTAAAATCACAAACGATTTTCACCCAATTGCATTCTATCCCTTTTCCTTTATCTTTTTATGTTTGGTGGTATTTTGATAACCTTTCGTCGAATCCTTATCTTCTCATCCATTGTGCATATTTTACAGAATCAACATTTCCTTTCGTATTCGTGTTAAATGTATTCTATGGAAAGATGGGATTAGCTCAAAACACCAAATGGAGAGAGTATATCTGAACTATTCAAATGACATAATGAAGCCGCCATGCTCCCAACAGTTGCAATATATCAAGAATCTGAGTAGGATCCTGCTCGAATTGCAAGAGAGGCGAAAAAATCTGCTGTTTTAGTCCTTTCAACATCTCCCTCTTCTGTCAACTCCCCTTCCTTTGTAGTCATTAACCATAGCCTTTAGTGCTCCTCAATTTGGCTGCAGTCACAAGCCCACAAGCTTCATAGCCTCAGTGATTTTCTACCTGTTCTTGACAGAACCAACACATTAACGATGCTTGTGAAGTACACAGTGAACTGGGGTATCAGATGACGATCACGAGGGGCTTGAAGAGGTTGAACCAAAGGGCCGAGGAATGCAGAAGAATCAGAGAGGGAAGGTTTTGCTCTTTACATTGTCTTTCTGTATATTATCTTCCCGAACCCAAAGAGTGAAGCAAATTGAAGTAAGTTGATCGAAAGAATATAACATCTTTAAGACCAACACAAGTAGAGAGTTATTTAAGTTGCGAACTTCTAGCCCATGTTCAAATTGGAAGTTAATATATTTTTTCCCACAAACTGTAAGAAGATTGATGTCCCAAATTGGAAAGAAAATGTAAGAAGATTGATGTCCCAAATTGGCATTCTTTCCCAAATGCATGAGTAAAGAAAAAAGAGCTCGACACTACTTATTAGCAAAATGGAAGAAAAAATGGCTCGACATAACTTCTGATTGGCAACTAAGCTTTGACAGTCAAACTCAACACGATTTTATTGTCTAGACAGATTGAGTTTCAGTTAGACTTTCCCTTTTAACTCATAGAACAATGGCAGATGGATGTAAGAGTAAAAAAGCGCAAATATAAATACATTGAAGCTTTTTTTTTTTTTTTTTAACAAAAATATATTTAAGTCTGTAGAGTAGAAATATATTTATTTTTCATTTAAATGTTAATAAATAAAAAATGGAATTGGAGAATGTGTCCATTTTTAAAGATACATTTGGAAAATGATCAATATTTGTAAAGCTAGTTCACTATTTTTTATTAAAATTTACCAAAAAGGGGGATGGGCTTGCAATGTTTTAGAAAATGATCATTTTTCAAAATGCACAATTAAACATGGCTACATTTCCAATTTCTCCCAAATAAAAAGACAAATCCCATTTAAAAACCCTTCCGTACAAATTGGGAAAGAACCCTAATTTCTGTCAAAAATCTTCGAAACGCAATTCCTTGGATCTTAAAAACCCCCTAAAACCCTATCTTCCCCTCACACACTCGCAAAGGAGGAACAATGGATTTCGAGAAGAGGAAGGCGGTGACCCTTGCCGCCATGACCTCGCCGGAGCCCGACAAGTCCCCCAAAGGCAACATTGACACCCCCATAATTCCTCTCTTAACTACCATTAATTCCCACCCTTCTTACTTCACCACCAGCTCTTGCTCCGGCCGCATCTCTATTCTAGCCCAACCGATAGCTGCTGCCGCCGCCACCACCGTCAAGAAAAAGGCCAAGGGAGGCACCTGGGTCTTCATCTCCCACGACCCAGTTCCTCCCTTCTCCATCCTCCCCCTTCTCTTCTCATCCTCTTCCAATGAGTCTCCACCCCGAGTCGCCACCGAGTCAGACAACATTTTGTTGCAGAGCCTTGTGTTTAGGTTTGAGCCTTTGATCATTGCTGTTGAGTGCAAGGACATAGAGGCGGCTCAGTCTTTGATTTCTTTGGCAATTGCTTGTGGGTTCAGAGAGAGCGGAGTAACAAGTGCGAGTAAAAGAGTCATCATTGCAATACGGTGCTCGATACGATTGGAGGTTCCACTGGGGGACACGCTGAAGCTTATGGTGTCCCCAGAATATGTGGAGTACCTTGTTGGGGTTGCTAATGAGAAAATGGAGGCCAACAGGAAAAGAACTGATCTTTTCCTGAATTCACTGTTAAATAATGGATTTTCGAGAGATGGGATTTACATGAATGGTAAAATTGATAATGATGGTGGTGATATATGTCGTGGGAATCAAAGGGTTGCCTCTCAAGGAAATCCTCTTGGTGATAATGGTATGGAGGAAGATTTGGATTTTGAAAAGAAAGATTTTGATGACATCCATTGTGGTATGTCATACTTTCTTCTAGTTTTTCAATCAATACCAGTGGATGGAAGATGTACTCTATAGGAATATCACATGATTTGTCACATATAAATAGTTAACATATTCTTTTTTAACGCTACTCTGGCTAAACTGATCTGGGTAGTAGGCACTTTAAAGTGGTGATTGTTGACTACATGGCATAATACTCTTGGATGGAATACTTACTCAATGGCGTTTTAACATGATTCATATGGTATAATGTAAGCAGAAACATGTACAATCATATAAAAATCTACACTTACCATGAATTGATGCAAGTGCACGAAGAGATTGCTAGTGCAGTTATGTACTAATAGTCTAATATATGTTTGAATGCAGGCGTATTTTCCCTTAAATGTGACTGCAAGTTTGAATCTTAAATCATTGACAGGATCACAGAAAGTCCGAGGCATCAATCTATCCGTTATAGAGATAATTGGTGAACCTGTCGAGAGGCTTTTCCTGTGGGGTCACTCTGGCTGCACGGTGGACCAACAGAAGATTCTCATTTTTGCTGGTTTTGGAGGCATTGGAAGACATGCACGTAGAAATGATTTATTGCTTCTTGATCCAGAATGTGGAATGATAGAAGCAATTAATGTTCAGGGAGCTCCATCTCCACGCTTGGGTCACACATCATCAGTAGTAGGAGAGTTCATGTATGTGATTGGAGGGAGGGCTGATCCATTGAATATTCTGAATGATGTGTGGGTCTTCAATATGGCAAAGAAAGAATGGAATCTGTTACAATGTTCTGGCAGTCCTTTTCCTTCTAGGTGATGATATAGCATACATACATTTCTATAGATGTTCCCTTTATTTGGCGTGTTCAACTCATCATGCATTCCAGTTTCTATTCTTCTCCTGCATATTTAACTTCAAATGAACAAAAATTAGAGAATCAGAAGGATATTTAGATGTCCATTTTCTTATCATGTTTTCATGTGATATATGCAAATTGGTCCACATGGGGATTTAGGCAGAGGGATACATTACTACTGGTTCCAATCACGCAATAGTATGTGCACTAATTACATATAATCCAAAAAGGGCATGTTTATTGAATCGATATTAAAGTTAAATCCTTTCATATGTTTCAATGTGAACTTAAGCAAAATGAATTTATCTTTTGGTCAAAGACAGGCAAAGTTTATGACAAATAGGTTGCAATGAGGCTTGAACATGCCTTCTATCAAATTTAATACCATGTTGAGCTGCTTTTATGCTTTCAAAAAGGACTATCAGATGGAAGTTAAGATCGAATTTTGAATAAGTGCTTCATTTCCTAACTCTATATGGACAACAAGTTTCTGTATTTCCATTTTATACTCAAAATATAAAAAGGTTTACGTACTGGACTCTGTTACAACCTTCAGACAGAAAGCAGTGTAATCTAATATAAATCATAATTCTTTCTTTGATCACCACGTTTTCTCATTTCTATGATAATATTAGTTTAATCATACTCCCAGCTTTCTACTTTTTGTGCATATAATTTATATTGACGTTTTTCAGGCACCGACATGCAGCAGCTGTTGTAGGTTCAAGGATATATGTACATGGGGGAATTTATAATGATGACATAATATCATCCCTCTATGTACTCGATACATATAAGGCTGAGTGGACTGAGATAGAAATTCAGGGGAACTTGCCCTGTCCCCGTCATTCACACTCCATGAACTCATATGGGTCTAACTTATACTTGTTTGGTGGATTCAATGGGGAGAAAGCACTTGGGGATCTTTATGTTTTTGATGTTCAGACTTGCCTATGGAGTAAGCAAAAGACAAATGGAAAAGCACCTAAAGCTAGGTTTTCGCACTCGATGTTTATATATAAGAACTATCTCGGCATTTTTGGGGGATGTCCTGTAAGTAAGAATCAGGAATTGTCCTTACTTGATCTTCAGTCTCATACTTGGAAGCATATAATGGTGAATTCCATTAATGAAGGCCTCTTTGTTCGTAGTACTGTAAATGTTGTTAGCGATAGTCTAATACTCATTGGTGGTGGGGCATCTTGTTTTGCATTTGGGACAAAGTTCAGCGAACCCATGAAGGTAAACTTGTTGTTATTGACATCCTTGGGTGATCGTTTCATGCCCACAAAAATTAGAGAGGAGCACAAAGATAATCTGGGGGAAGAAACAATAAAGGAAAAAAATGCCGACGTCCAAAATTCACGTAGTACAGCTGAACCAAAAATAAATGGACATATCAACCAAAATGCCCAGTTTGAAGAACCATCAGTAAAGGTTGGAAGGCAGATGGTTGCCGACGCTTGGGTTCTCCAGCTAGGGAAACGATATGCAAAATTGGTAAAGGACATATTAAAAAGATTTGGATGGCTAGATTTTCAAAGAAAGGTTTATTCTAGGGAGGATGGCATGTATATTTGTTTCCCTGTAACAGAAAAGTTTTGCACTATGTTCGAAGATAGACAAAAGGATCTGGGGGATTCATCTAAACTGGTAACTGATCTTCATTCACCAAGACCATCTTGTTTGGATATTTTATCAAAAGATATCTCCAATTCAGAGGCTTTAAATCTTATAATAGCATGTGGTGCAACTAAACTTGTGGATGAAGTTGTCAAAATCAAGAAAACTCCAAATACTCCTCACAGAATGATGAAGGAAGAGGTAGCCTCGTTGTTAAATAACAGGGGTCTGCCACCAGAACTTCTAGAACAACTGCCATCAAGGTTTTGTATTGTAATCTTTCATTTTTTATGTCAGCTTCATTGGTATAACTATTATACAGTGCTGGATCCTTGCTATTTACCTTGTCAAAGTAGAACTGGTGGAGCTTCGTCCAGCACCATATGTATCACAGTTTAACAGCTCTCATTTGTCTCAGATGGGAGCGGCTGGGAGATATTGTTGTGCTTCCTGTAACGTCCTTTAAGGATCCATTGTGGGGCTCAATTGGCAAGGAGCTTTGGCCTCTCGTGGCAAAATCACTTGGGGCTCTTCGCCTCGCACGGCAAGTAAGCATTAGTTGTAAAACTTCAGCTAGTTTTATGATGTAGCCAGTTAATGGTTCCTCTTGCTATGTGATTAAAAGTTCACAATTATCCATGGAATCAACAATTTTCTCGAGTTCTTGTTACTTAGTTTCTATCAGAGACGATAGTGATTTCCATTTGGCTACCAATTTATAAACAATTTATAAGTTCAGTCAAAGTCAAACATTAATTTTAACAACACATTCATAATTACTATTCATTTATTATCTACACATTTGGTGGGACCCACCCGGTTCATCTTTATTAGTCAATTAATAAATTTGCCAAACGGAGGCTTAGTGAACTTGTAAATTTGAGGGTGTCGATTAATGGGTATACTGATAAATCTAGGGCGAAATTGCACAAACTGGGACAAGGGACAGTAAATTAGAGATTCTTGTTGGAGATGATGGCTGGGTTGACCACCGTGAAAATGGGATCCTCTATTCTTTTGATGCCACCAAGTGCATGTTCTCGTGGGGTAATCTTTCAGAGAAACTACGGATGGGCTTTCTTGACTGTAGAAATGAAGTTATCGTCGATTTGTTCTCTGGCATTGGATATTTTACTCTGCCTTTCCTTGTTAGGTATAGTTTTTCATTTTTAAAGCTTCCTCGTTTTGATACTTGAGCCTTCTTCTTTGGCAATATTCTTTGTGTCGATACTGTTGATTATCAGGGCCAATGCCAAATTTGTGTATTCTTGTGAGTGGAATCCACATGCTGTTGAGGCACTACATCGTAATCTACAAGCTAATTCTGTGGCTGATCGTTGCATCATACTGGAAGGAGATAATAGAGTTACAGCTCCAAAGGTATGTTAGTTTGTCTTTACAAAGTTACCAATTTGCTGTCTTGACTCTTTACAAAGTTACCAATTTGCTGTCTTGACCTTATTATATATTTGCAACAGGGAGTTGCCGATCGAGTCTGCCTTGGTCTCTTGCCAACAAGTGAAGGAAGTTGGGTTACTGCAGTCAGAGCATTAAGGTGTGTTATTGTTGTTCATATGTCCTAGAAGCACATTTGGCTAAAGCATTTTTTCTTACTTTTAAGTAGAAATGCTTGCTTGGCTTTTAAGTGCTTATAAGCAATATGTCCCAAATACTGTGGTTAAAATGTAGATAAAAGTTGTGGTTACTTAGGAATGTGTGGTTAAAAATGATGTTTGTTTAGCTTATGTTTGAAAAATCTTTGCCAAACATGCTCTACTGTGCTTGAATTAAGTTGTACGTGCTCTCATTTTGACATGTTTTTGAATCTCCCCTGCTGAAAATTGCAGACAGGAGGGTGGAATGTTACACATACACGGTAATGCTAAGGACTCTGAGGAAGGTTCATGGAAAAACAATGTCTTGCAATCCATTACTGACATCGCTAGATTAGAAGGTACAACTTCATTAACTATTTGCTTAAACTCTCCCGTTCTACTAACATCCATGCAAAACAATCTTGAAATACGAAACCAAGTGGAATATGGCTACTTGCAGGTTATCACTGGGAGGTCTCAATAGAACATGTTGAAAGAGTAAAATGGTATGCTCCCCACATACGCCATCTTGTTGTAGATGTGAGATGCAAACAAAAGGGTTAAGGTTTGGAACAGAACAAAAATAGCAGCATGCTTTTTAGGTATGCATTACAAGACAATACTGGAGGGTACATTGAAGAAAAATTTCATTTTTTTCTTCTCTGATATCGTTCAATATTATCCCATCTACCTCACTAAACATGCCATTGCCATGCAGGCTTGAATTATATGCGAAAAGCATGGTTCATCCCTCAGGGAAGCCTCGAAAATTCTCATACAGCATGTGAAATCCTGCTGCCACTTGCAGTGTTCTAGCAATTTAGCGGTTAAAAACTGATGACCCCATCAAAAATGACTAGTATCAGAACATGGCGGCATCACAAATTTTTGTAGAAATCTGTGAATTAGTGCTTAAAAATTTTCTTGTGGAGAGAGAAGTGATACTTGATTGTCTTGATTACTCTAATGAATATTGTTAAGAGTGATTTATTGAGTGAATATTTTCTAATTTTAGTCTGGAACTGTTATATCACCTTGCTGAATAAAATACCTGCCACCTGGTGACTGGCACTGTATTGAAGTGAACCTCATTTGCTTGTTTATAAATGCTGTACAAATTTCATGCCCGAATCTTGTGACGATTCTGGACCATGTCGGAGTGTAAGATGGGTTGTGCAGTTTGAGTACGACACTTGCAGGGCCTGATTCCTACTGCTCCCAACTGACATGGGTTCGTGATAGTGGGGGCCCTATTGTGAGGGGATCTATATATCGAGGTGTCAACCTCGCTGTACAAGTAGCAAAACCCTACATTTTAGACGTTCGTGCAGTGAACTAGTTTGAGGTATTGAAGGCTAGTGCTGGCATCAAAGAAATAATTTTTTTTTGCAGTTAATTGCTAATTCAGTTGAGTCAACAATGCTTAAGCAAGAAAGAAAAGGGGAATTTACAAAAATAGCCAACTGCATGTTTGTCAATTAAAAAGTATCTTTTGATAACTTTTGTAAAAATGTCCAAATTCGGTACCAAATTGTTATTATACCCTCGATGAAAAATGAAACAATTTATTATTATTTTTTTTCGATTTGTCACGAATTTTGAGAAGAGCAAATAGCTTCAATGAGAAGTTACATTAATACTAACTAATACCTAATGGATTCATTTGCTTTTATTATCCACAAAGTATTGACCAAGAATTTCGGGAAAAAATGAAGATGAGGAAGTAGAAAAGTCATTAATAGTAAAAAATAATTATATGCTTTCAATTCAGAAGAAAATTATACAATTTTATTTTGAAAAATTTAATCTCATCTAAATTTGCAGTTGATTAAGCTTTCCACAATTCTTGGTAGAAGTAATTTTTTTTTTTAATCTTGTTTTTGTTGATAAGTTGTGTTTAATAGTTGTTATTTTTGACATTTCATGATGTAGTTACATTTTAAAAGCTATTATAGACACTTAGACTACGTTTGTCTTGACACTTCATTTGTTTAGAACGAGATTTCGTTTTGATCATGAGAGTTATCTATATTTCATATTGTAGATTTCGTTCTGAGCATGAGAGTTATCTATATTTCATAATGTTCTTGACATTTTAAGTGTACTTTTTGACATTTTATAAATGTTTTATTTACTCACTTATAGGGAAAAGTGTGCATTTAATGTATGATTGACATGATACCTTTTGAAATAAGTAGTGTAAGTTATGTGTCGAATTATTATCGATCAGTACAATTTTTAATTATATAAATAATTTTGTCTTCATTGTGGAATTTAAAATTGTTAATGATGATATTTTGGTCTATATTATAATAAAATGGATATCGAAGAAATTTGAACATTTTTGCAAATGATAAAGTGGACATTTTTTGCAATTTCTTCTAAAGAAAGTCACTTATCCCAAATTGCTTGGATCTCCAGGCACATTGATGGGTTTCACTTTCACCCAAATTAATAATATTATATGTTTTTTTTTTTAATATATACAATTTGGGAATTGAATATAAAGAAATAGTCAGGAAATGAATGAAGTTGACACGTGATTAGTATCCCAATAAAACTGTCGGTGGTCTCTGAGAATCCATTTTGGCAAATTTTTTTTTTTATTCACAT
>CAIGRO010273563.1:0-14067 GCA_903798355.1 Fraxinus baroniana | reverse complement strand
GCTCTTCTACTATATCAAACTAATCCAAAAGCTTAAGAGCTATTGGAGAATGTAAAATTTAGTCTTCAAACCTTCAAAACGATTTCTACAAAATATAAATATATTTTGACATCTACTTCTTACTTTCGGACAAGTATTTTTGCTCCAGCAAGAGTAGCCCCTTGGTCAACGTACGAGACTAAGAATACTATAGAGGATCTTCCACTATGCTTTAAAAGACCAGTAAACAATGCCTGTTTTGACCTACCTTACAAACATATCCGGCTTTATCTAGAAAAATAAACCCATCGGCTTGCAACTGGATAACTTCATCTTGTTTGATATGATTACCGTATGAATCAAACANAATATAAATATATTTTGACATCTACTTCTTACTTTCGGACAAGTATTTTTGCTCCAGCAAGAGTAGCCCCTTGGTCAACGTACGAGACTAAGAATACTATAGAGGATCTTCCACTATGCTTTAAAAGACCAGTAAACAATGCCTGTTTTGACCTACCTTACAAACATATCCGGCTTTATCTAGAAAAATAAACCCATCGGCTTGCAACTGGATAACTTCATCTTGTTTGATATGATTACCGTATGAATCAAACAACTGCATAATGGAAATAATTTAAACTGTCAATGTAGAATATTGCGTTATATCAAGCCAATAAATTCGTAGAGATGTCAAAACAAAAATGAAAGAGTACAAGCGCAATATTGGTGTGGATATATCTAAAGGAAAGTGTTTATAAACTACAGAATATTGTAAATAATTAATTGACCATCTACTTATAACATGAGAATTGAAACTCATAAAATTAACACGCAGATACCAATCATCAATGAGGTTCCAAATTAACATATTTATTCCCCCCTTTCTTCCTCACATTTTCCTGTTTATGAATCTTACCTTGCATCAACAAAAACAAAAATGATACTATCTTCCATGGTGAAATTTTTTCCAAACTTTTCCGAATAATAAGTATGAATTTGTGACAATCACAAACATAGGGTGAATAATAATAAGGGCCATGCCGATGACCGAGAGCATACCTCTAATACAAGTTCTTTGATTATCTGTCCTGGAAGCAATCTTCCGCTTGATGTTGTTGGATTTACCTTGACGCTTTGTGGAGCTCCAGGAATGACTAACCGTAGAGTTGTTTGGGTGAGAAATTAACCGGTGAATATCAAGAGTAAAATAAAACAATTAATTTGTATACATGTCTTATATAATTTGTTTCTACAACAATTTAGAATACCTTGACACGCAATAGCCACCGAGTGTTTTTCATCTAGTGAACTTATGATAAATGAGACATCGTAACTTGGCCGAATCTTATCCAATTCATTGCTTATCACCGAGATATCCTACAGAGGTCATTATTTTTGAATCGAGGCATTTTAGCATAAGATCTATAAGCAAAATAGTTTCAGATATCAAGTGAAACTACCTTAATTTCCATAGTTAATTTATCAAGTGTTAAATCCACGTCCATACTACATGTATGAGCAAGAAAACCACTGTTTGAGCGGAGCCTGGTAGTCAGTTCTGGCTCACAAGTGAATGGAATACGATTGCTATATCTATCATAGCATGCTACAAATAGAGAGGGGAAATGCGAACCAATCCTGTCCAATAATTATGATTATTCAGTCCAGCAAGATTATCATTGTAAATAAGATAGAAGGTTTGCTCGTTCTATATAAGAAAGAAAACAAGTGAAGTTCCACAATTTTATGAACAAATAATGATGTAATAACTATAAAAGATATTTTTTTGTAATAAATCAGCAATAGCAGAAAGAATTAATCTGTGCAAGCTCAATAAATTATATGGATCGCAAACTTAAGAGATAGGAAGCTTACCTTATCTTAATATCCTTGTGCTTCTCACTTAAAACTTTCCAACAATCAACCTCAGCCAATGCCTTTACTCGCACTCGTCTTTTACAACTGACTTCCCTCAGCTCTTTCTAACAAACAAAAATCCAAATGTAGCAAATACAGGATCAGAGATGGATCCCTTGCATTAAAAGCACATGATATAAAAGACCAGGTAAAAGTATATTACTTACAAGAGAGAATGAAAACGTATATACTCCAGCTTTCTGAAATAAGTGGGATAATTTCGATCCCACAGGAAATAAGTACAAACCATGAAACCCCTTATATGATGAAGGGGTTACTCTCCCAGAATAAACATGATTAACACTTCCAACTGTCCCGTCATCAGGCTGGAATTTGACTTCCAAACTCATTTCAAAATTTTCTCGCACAATGAACTTTTGGTTCAATTTTTCAGGGGTTTTATTAGAATTGAAAGCCTTTGGACGAACGACTGCAATGATTTTCGCCGGAAGAGCATATCCAGCTTCTATGTCATCAACAGGTAATGCCTACAAAGGAATACAACATTGACAATGAACAAAAAAGTACGTTCATAAATATGATAGAATTGGTTCCATTGCTTCCTTGTCATAGCTTAAAGGGGAAAGTTTGAGAAAAATCGAACCAAGTGTATCCTTATGCTGATGTGTTCCTCTATGGTAATGCTCAAATCAGGATGCATTTATTTCCTTTCAGCATGAACTTTGCTCTTTTATCAAGTAGTTTATTATCAAATTAATGCTAAAATGTGTGTTGATTACAAGTATCCAACTTGTAATATAAGCTGTTTACAAATCATCTGAGATCTTTGAATATCACGACTCTAATGGACTTTTCATCAGGATTTCTAACACATCATTTCAACCTTTTCGAGCACTATCAAGCTAGTTTCCAAATATGCCATACAGCGTGTCTGATTCATGAATCCATAAAATGAGCTTGAAAAAGATTTACCAAGCCAAATGGTAGAATAAAAAATGCTGAACTCAATTGTCCTTATCTATTCAGTAACTAAAAACTTCATTTATCTACTTGCTGCATTCTTGGTAATTTGGAAATCTAGCTTTATTCGTACTGAGAATCAAGGAATGATATCTCAAGAAAATATGTTCAGAGTAGAGAAAAATAAACTGCTTCAACTAACCCCATCAACCTCCAATTCTTGACAATTGGAGAGGCTCAGTACATCAATTATGTCAGGCAATTTTTGACATGCTTTCTTAATTTGGTTCTCCCACTCGGTATCATTAATGGCAATACACTGCATTCAAGGACGCTATATTTAGAAACATTTTGGCGTAATAAACTAGTAAAACATCTCCTGGTGGACCGAAAAATAAGGAGAAATCTGAATACCGACAATGTTAAACTGAATGACTAATTAACCTTTCCAGAATCAATCACACTGATCGGTAATGACAGAGAACCGCGAACGTCTACGAAGTTATTTCCATTGTCAACTGAAAGGAGGCAACCTTGGTCCTCTGGTAGACCAAGTGGCCTATCAGTAACAGTAATGAAAGGATTGTTAGAAATTTTAGTTAGATGCCAAAATCCCTTAAATCAGCACATTTAGAAAATGACTTACCTGCAAATCAAACGGGCCTCGCCTATTACAATAATTTAATAAAATGATTAGATTATTTGAGAAATAGAAAATATATTTATATAAAGTCCTAAACAGTTCTAGTTATGATCATAATACGTGCAGAATTTTTTTATAAAAACTAATGAACGTATGGTGTACATTCATGCCAAAATAAAACATCGTATATCTGCAACTCACTTGAGATACTGCCTCTCAGCAAGTGGATATCCTTCAAATAACATATAAAAAGTACACCAGACTATCAAAATTGCAACAATCATTTGCCAATCATGTGCACTTACCACAAGAATCCCCTTGGAGCCCTTCAAGGACAATATATTCTAATGTAGCATACACATTGGTCTTGTGGCATCCAGAATATGCACCCTTCAGAATTTTAATCTTCTGACCTGCTTCCCAGGATGTTCCTTTCCGCTTTATCACTTTATGAATCCTCACAACTAAAAGTTTAACCATGCGTATCACCAAATAATCATAAATTTATTATTGCATAGCACAAAAAGCATTAAATAGAAATGTGTCTGAATCTAAAATTATGAAATTACAGTATATGGGGCAGCAATAAGATTTTTTTATTTAAGTGTACCATCTGAAGAAATGCCAAGCTTTTTGTTCTTTTGAGGAACGACGACTAATGTGGGTTGGTCCTCGCCACTATCAATTTCCTCGTCATAACGATCGTGCATTTCTAAAATCCAATCTTGATATTGTTTCTCCAGCTGAGAAGGGGTCAATATCTTTCCAGATCTATATATTTTGATTTGTACCTCTGCTTAAAAGTATGATGTTCGGATTCAAAATAAAATACAGAAACCAGCTTCTCTCTTTCTTTCGAAAATCAAAGCAACAAAATTTAGTTCCCACATTATGGTTAACCAAGAGCATTACCTTTCTCGATATCAAGTGCCCTGTTACCAAAATTCTTTAATGCAGTGGTGTAAGGATGGTGATGTGCCAAATCCGTCTGGAAGACACAAATGAGAGTTGTTAATTAAATTAAAGCATCAAATTTTAGGATGTTAATGAAAATCCATACCTTTGAAGGTGTTGGGTTGAAACCAGCATCCATATCTGAAAACACAACATTTTTCGACTAGAATATATATTTGATACAGGCAAGTATGTTGAAAATTGTGGATACTCTAAGGTAGTGATAGGTTTATTAAGTTACTAGAAGCTTTTACCTATGAAGCATTTCACTCTGTAGCTCAATCTCTTCAAAATTTGGGCTCTTTCACCTATTTTTTGCCTGGGCTCCATGAAAGGAAGCCAAGCCTGTGAAAATGAAAAGAAAAATTAACTAAAATGACTCTGCATTTCAGATAAAAAGAAATATAAAATTCTGATCAACTAACCCAACGAGCATCTGGCAGTAGTCGACCTAACCGCCGAATAGACACCCGACTGAATCCCTCATAACTTTCTCCAGTTCCAAGCCCATCTTCTTTCAGCTTGTCTAAAATCTTTTCAATGCTCTCTTTACCCTGTCATCAACCAAACACATATTTGGGTGAAAAGACTTAACAGAGTTCCATAAATCAAAGGCCAAGAATTAAAAACCTAGTAGTACCTCAATTATTGGGAAGTAAACACACTTCAGCCTTGCATTTGCTTCTTGGATTATTCTTTCCCCTAATGAATACAATGCAAACATTAACAATTCTTGTAGAATAAAGGAAACATGTACATTGATCATGCTTAATAAGCCTATATTTTATATGATAACCTTTTTGACAGAAAAAAAAAGGGCTTACTTTGACCAAATGTAGAAGTTGTATCCATATTACATTTAAACTGAAGTTCCATTACAAAATCAGGACCGTTGCAGGAGTTCAGGTTTGTTGTAGCAATCTCTCCCCCTTCTATTACAGCTAAATCGGTTTCGTTGACCTACATAAAATCTCAAAGTTTAAATGAAATCACAAGGCATTAATGTGCACAGAACCAAAACATGCATGCCTCAAGCTTAATCCAATGAGAAGTATGAAATACATCACACAAGAGCTCACCTAGTTACTTTAGTTCAACTTGAAAAAAAATCAATAGACATCAATAAGTCACTCTTATTTTATAAAGAAACCTTTACAGGTCAAGGTCAGGCTAAACAGCGCTGTCATGATTATGAAATCAATAATGATCCAGCATCAGAGATCTGCACTCTCAATCAAAAAACCTTTCATAGAAAGATGCACTAACTCGGTCATAGGACAATGCACTGTGAAACAAGTTCATAAGCTCAAATTCCCCCTAGACAAATGTGTAAGTAGACAGTTGTAAGCCACTTGGTGGAAGCTATGAATCCATGTATATGGATTACTCAAAAAGAAACACAAGGAAAGTATGAGGCATATGAAGAATGAGTGCTTCTTGTAAAGCTTTAAGCAAGAAGATATTAGCACAAGGATACGTAAACATTATCAAAGAATAGAGACACTGTGATTCTTAAATCTAACCTGAAATTCAACAGGCCGGCCAGTTTTTCCAGACATTTCATCACACTGTCCAATAACAATAAATAAATAAAACATACGAGAAACAACTTTATGCATTTCTTCATCAACAACAATTCATATATCAGGAAAATGATCTATGTACTAGCACATACGAAAACTTTTCATATACATGAATAGGTTGACTTTCTTCAAGGAATAAGTATTATTTTGGCACCATAAATATCTCCACCATTTAATGATTCTAAAAATATAGATACTTGTTTAAATATCATTCATATTACTCGTTGTGAATGCCCATTTGTTGTATATAGCTTGTTTAGTCTTTAATATGCTTAAAACATTAATTTGTAAAATAAAAGTCCCCGTATAATATTTTTATCGTAAGGAAAAAGTCAAAGATATTGAAAAACAGTAATTTGAACTGGAAAAAAAATAGAGCTTATTTTATACTACAAAACTAACGTTATCAACTACATACATCTCCTCCTCCAGCTTAAACAAGAACATAAAAAATAGTCACTCAAAATGCACTATACTTTCATGCGTCTCAAAGATGACAGCAATAACCAACAGAGCTAAACAATGTGCCAAAAAACCTGAATGTAAGGAAAATAAATGTCCTTCAACTTGCACTGGAGTATTGATACATCTAGAGTACCCATTTTAGGCTCAAATATCTCAACCTGCCAATATGTAAACAGCAGTTACTATCAAAGCCAAGTTGTACTATCTGAGGTAGAATCAAATATTCAAATAATGATTTCAGTATATTGATTCTTCCTTATTGGAATTTCATGCAATTTTTTGCGAATTTTATATGGTAGCAAACTCAAGTTTGACCAGGGCTCAATTAACATTTTGTGTTCACGAGACAAAAGGAAAGAACTCATAAAAGTAACAGAGCTTATTATATATTTGCAGTAAACCTATCTGATTTCACAATATTATTACTAGCATTACCAACCTAATTTAGGAGCAGGAAACTCAATTCCTTGAACATGTAGAAATAAAACGCCAAACTTCAAAGGGTTGTAAAAAGTTAGTATGTTGTATGCAGATTGGGCATGTAAAGAGTCAGTCATCATGGTAAGGTTTTCTATTATAGATTAAGTGCTATATCCCATTGAAGAGTAGACTTTAGTAATAACATAGCAATTACTCATCAAATAGTGCCGTCATGGTATTATAAAATGGCCACGTGGCTACCCGTGGTGTGTAAAGTTTTGTTCGTCATAAAATATGGCATTCCATGATGGTGACATGTTTAGCTGTCATGGAAACAATTCGGATTTTTTAAAAATAAAATAAAAGATTCCATGACAGTAATATCAACCGTCATGGAAAGATTTCAATTCTATGACGGTCATAACTTTCATGGAATCTCTAGGCAATACACATTCTTGTAGTTAGCCGTCGTGGTAAGGCTTCCACAATAAATGTAGCTGACATAGAAAGGCTAATCCAATACAGTGCTAGAAAGATCATCAAAAGTTTATGGAACCATGCAATTCATTCGAAAGATAAGTTCTCCTCCTACAATCACACAAACAGTGTTCATAATATTTTCACTTTCTCTTTCCAAAAATAGATCAAAAGAGTAAAATATTACTAGAATTTAATATTTCAAAAAGATTTTTCTTGTTTAAAAATATGATTGCATGAATGGAAAAAACCCAGAAGTTTTGAAAGCAGCATTATGTACACTATAAATTAAAAGCATTTTCATTAAGGAAATTGGAAAGATGAGCTCTGCTCCACATATTCTTCTACAATCAAAGGGGATTGATTCAAGGAGAATGAGATCAGTAAAACACTAAATAAATATGTTGTCAGATAGAAGGTGTTCAAAATAGAGAAATAGATACTGTTTAACAATGTAAAATATATATACATAACCAAAGTTGAAACTTGAATTATTTAGACAACAAGGAGAAGAATAACAAAGAAAAAGTTACCTTGGTGAAGCTTCCATCAGATGATTTTTCTATTTCATCTTCTGAAGCAGCTCTGACACCACCATTGGCCTTCATTAAAAGTAATAAAGATCAGAAAAGAGAAAAGGAAGAAAAACTGAATATTAAGAGAAGAAAATTTCAATTAAGTAGACTACCTTCCATCTTCGTTCTGAGCTGGAAGAACTTATTAAAGCATCTCTTTCCAGATGTAACATGTACACTTTCTTACAGTTCTTGGTCCTGGAGGAAACTACAGCTTGCCTAGAGTACAAGAGAAAGAATGGAAATGAACGTGGTTCCAGTATGAAATCTTTTCTTTCATGATTAAAGAAAAAGGCAATAGCATATCTTATTCAAGACTTCAAGTCATACCTTCCTAAAGACATCGCTGCAATGGCCCCGCCGTACCCAAACATGCCAAAGAAGGGCTGCAGAGACATTAATAAAGACAAAATAAAAAAATTACTCTACTCCTTGGATGTTACAACATTTAAATGAGTTTGCTACACATGCCATCACGAGGTAACTAATATTAAGATATTAAACAGACATTAGTCCAATATTTTTTTTAGGAATCTGTTACCGTTAAGTATGGTGGTTCACCCCCTATGGCGAGTCCTCTTGATGATCTGTGCAGAGACGCCCCCATCTTTCCCCTGCAAAAAGTAAAATGGTAGCAAAACACATGGAAAAAATAAATCAGTGACATATATGGCAATGTTGATGAAGTAACAATCAGTAGATATGAATGCTTGCATATGAAGTTACTTAACAGTGAGCAAAGGGAAAGGCATCGTGTGGATACAGACTGACAGTAATTAAGTGAAAGAAAGGCAAGTGAGTGCACATCTTTAAGAAAGAGGATCTAGTCATCGTGATAGGTAGGTTAGGTTCCCTTATAGCTATACTGCTAGATGCTTCACTTAAAAGTATGCGCCCATTACTCATTAAGTTCCAATCTATTAAGAATGATATTTCCCATTGATGGTACGACTATTTCGGAACAAATAGTAACCGTGATAAAGATATTGATTCAAAAGTATAAAAATTAACCTGGTTACAATGAATAGAAATTAACTAGCTGTTAGAAACATCCAAACTTTTCCCATCAAAAAGAGAACGAGGGGAAGAAAGAGTCAAACTTTTGTAGAAGCATTAATTATGGACCATATTTGTATTAAGTAAAACTTAAGATTCCCATTACAGCTAATAATATACCACTGTACTATCGAGTTTTCATCGCTGCCATCCATTCCTGGGCCTGTGTCAAAAATTGAGATTCTGCTCTTTTGCACATCAACACTGGAGATAAAACAAAAGTCTTTATCAGCTTTTAACATTTGCAAGAGATTACTCTTGTCCAAGACAAATTAATATAGGCCGAAGACATTCAATCAAATGATACAATATTCAGTTTGAAACATGATGAAAGCGCATACAACCACCAGATACCTGGACTTTCAACTAAAATTATAAAATTGAATTATCTTGGCAAAACTATATTCCTTCAGCAAATACTGGAGTTGAATTTCTAATTTTTCCTTTACATATAGAAGCCTTATTAAATGTACCCTTTGAAGTTTATCAATCAGATATAGTTTCTCATGCACAGACCAAAGTAGGAATCCTTATTTTTCCTTTACATCTCAGATCATACATTCCATAATACAAGCCTTATTAAATGTAACCTTTGAAGTTTATTGATCACTATAGTTTCTCATGCTCAGACCAAAGTAAAAAAAAAAAAACTTGATTAAAACAAGAGATTTTTGAAAACCAAGCAAACCTTATTGATCTTCTCTGATTCTTTTCGTTAGACCATAAAGCTTGCAAGGAATTATCCTGGTAAACAGTTGAGAGGCTTTAGTATCGAACTCATGAAGAATGAATGGGTAAACTATATTCCAAGCTTACTATCAAGTCAGCAAGGGCTGTTTCAAATGTATACTCCTCTGGCAACTCCTTCAATAAATCTGTATCTGGCGTAAGGTCCCACATGTTCTACAAAACAATCAAGAACTACACGATTAAACAATCCTAAAATAGGCACAGAGTTCACTTAATCAAAGCATCCCCACAAAGGCACTTGATAATTACATAACATTAATTTTTAATGCAATACCTCATATGTATCAGCTTCATCAGACCCATCCTACATCAAAATGAACAGAAATCAGTCATTAAAATCATGAAACAAAAATGAAAATAGAACTAGAACTAGAATTGATTTCAAAAACAGAATCTCACATGAAGCCTTATTATGTGCCACTCGTTTGGCTTAAAATTCTTAAAATTCACTATATTTCTTATCGTTTTCTCATATGCATCTGTAAAATGAAATTCTGGGCTCATCCAATCAATTCTTCTTCTCGGCTTTTGAGACGTTGTCTGTCTTACAAATTTGGCATACACATTCTTGACAACGTCAACAAACTTGTCAAGAGGCATATGATTGAACAAAGCACGGACTTTAACCCCCAGAGTCACACCATTCGGCATAAGAACCCGAAATTTGTAAATCTTATCAACACCAAGATCATCGTCTTCATTCTTAATACATTCATTTGGCTTCTTTCTCGCCCTCTCAGAGCTGGAATCCTCAGTAGGCCTCTTACTCCCTCTACTAGGAGGTGTTCTTGAGTCCATCTCTCGCTGAGCAACAAAATTAAAAAGATGTGCATATAATTACTTGCTTATTTGCAGGTAAAAAGTTGATTGCTTGCATCAAAAGAAGGAAAGGAGAAAATGTTATATTATCCAAGTAACAAAAATTCACACGACCACTTCACATTTTAGTTGTCACAACATATAATTAAGGCATTTGAAACATACAACAGTGGTCAGGCCCGAATGAGAGATCTGAAGGCCTGGATACTGGGCCCCGCCGGGCCGTGTATTTAGACACCCTAGTCATGTACCTGTCCTACAAAACCTAAAAATTTTCACGAACAGAAAAGCTTTCACAATTCCCACTCAAAGAAGCAGCCGGGTCACATTTATGCACAGAAAAATTTTCATTTTTATAAATCCTTTTGAAAAGTTAACAAGAAATCTTGATTTTAAATTTGTGATCTTAATGCATGAAAGAAGTCAATGGAACAAAAATAATTAAATTAAAACGAAATGGACACATACATTAACAAGCCCCCATGATAAACCCTCAGCCAAATAACACAGAATCAGAAAAATCCAAAAAGAAATCTTGATTTAAAGTTTGCGATTCTTGATGCACCGGAGAACCCATGAAACAACAGACAAAACTAAAACAAAATGTATACAATCATAAAAATAAGCCCATAATTTATACACTATAAACTCTCAACCAAACAACGCAGAACCAAAAAAACTGATTTTGACGACCAAAAAAAAAAAGCAATGGACTCTATTTGGAGATGAATTCGTAAAGACAAAAGTGTGTATATATATACACACACAATCACGTTTGCATGGTTAGATGAAACAACTAAACGTACATTCATCCTCATACTGTCATACATACACAAACACAAATATACCTTTATTTAAACACTAAACAGAACTTTGTAGAAATGGTTTTTCGTATTTGCAGACGCAGAGAGAAGGGTTTTCAGCTTTTGAGAGAAAAGAGGGGTTTGGAGAGAGAAATGGTGCAAGACTGTAAATGAATGTTGTATATATGAGAAGCCCTTCGTATTTCAGACTCTGTGTATCCGCGCAAGTCGCACCAGGGAGTCAGGGCCCATTTGCTATTGTGCGCAGTCTGCTCTCCGAGGAATGTGTCATGCCACGTGTAAGAAATTTCCGTTACAGCATCAAGTAATTGGTAATTGGCAATTGGTTAAAAAAAAAAAATTTGTTGTCGATAGTTAATTATCGATAATTACTGATGAACTACTAATGAAATTCTACGTCGATAGTCACCCACAAATAATTTCAGCAAAGCTAAATACCAATGGTTGAAATTCTTTCTCACAAAAATATAATTTAATTAGCAATCTCACGTGATAAACTCCCAACCAAATTAAATTCTATTGTGCTAAATGTATATCATAATTTACATGTTTATTTATGGGTAATTGACACAAAACGTCCCGACCTTTGATTTATTGGCGCATAACGTCCATACCTTTACCTTTCTTCTGCAAAATGTCATTCCATCCACAAACCGTTAGAATTCACCGTTAAATAAAAAAAAATGATTTTTTTATTTTCCACAGGTAAGGGTAAAACCGTCCAACCATCATAACTTCATAGTGCTTCACTTCTATCCCGCCTTCTTCTTCTTCAAATGTTTTGCATAAACTAAAAAATATAAGTAATATGAAAATTAATTTGGATGATATTGTAAAAAATATGGAAAAATGACGGAAATCACTATATTTCTGGTTGAACTTCATCATGACAGACGTAAATCTAAAAAAATAAAAATAAAAAGTGGAATGGTATATGAAGATATTGACTGTGGTTGATAAAATTAAGATGTGCATCCCCATTTTGTGCTTAAGAAGGGTGTAAATAAGGGATACGGTGAGAAGAACAATTAAAATGTGCTTCTGTGAATGGAGGTTTCGAATAAAAATGGAGAAGATGATGATGAACGGGTCTTCTTCCCAATTTAGCATGAAATTGTCTTTGCGGTAAACACCTCTACCTTGACTTTATCTTTGCGAGAAACATCCTTATCTTTACATTGTACTGGTGAAAAACATCCATACATTTACATTGTCTTTGCGTAAAACATACCTACCTCTGTTAAAAATTGTGCAAAACGTCCCTGCCAGATAC
Source organism: Fraxinus baroniana (assembly GCA_903798355.1). Taxonomy (NCBI): domain Eukaryota; kingdom Viridiplantae; phylum Streptophyta; class Magnoliopsida; order Lamiales; family Oleaceae; genus Fraxinus; species Fraxinus baroniana. Next base: position 1,405 of record CAIGRO010273563.1, on the reverse strand, counting down.
AACCCACGGACCCTGTTTATATGACCTGCAACTCACTATCCCTAACACCCATTTCAAATACAGCAAAACCAATAATCAACAACCAAGCTCAATAACCAAACCTAGCAATTACAGTACTCAACAATCAAACGCAATAACCTAAACTCAATAACAAAATAGCGAGGAGCATATAATATTGCAGTCAATGAAGCAAAAACCAGTACACTTTTTGTCCAGTTCAAAAACATCAACAAAACATATACAATTCAACATATCCTACAACAATTACNAAACTCAACAACCTAAACTCAGCAACAAAATAGCAAAGAACATATACTATTGCAGTCAATGAAGCAAAAACCAGTACACATTCTGTCCAGTTCAAAAACATCAACAAAACATATACAATTCAACATATCCTACAACAATTACTATTGTAGTGAATGAACCTTAACCATATACAATTCATGTACAGTGATTCATTGAACAAAAAACTGAAATTTTTTTTTTAAAAAAAAAAAAGGCTAAAACCAGTAGCATAATCATATTAATTCCGTGCTGGTGGTGGTGCCCATTTGCAAGTCCTACTATTGTGTCCTCGTGCACCACATTTCTTGCATGTCATTATTAGCCCTGCTCTTTTTCTTGGGGCTGATGTAGCTGTAGCTAACTGACTTTGACTTGAAGAAGTCTTTCTAGACCTCTTTAATTGGCTTGATACCACTTCATTTGGTTCTCTCCTTCTATTTTTTTTTTTTTTGGCCTCCCAGCCCTTTTTGTGTACACTGGTGGATTGAGAGGGTTGAGACCTGGGTTAGGCCATGAGTCCGAGCCTGTGATGGGAGAGATGGATGGAGCATAAGTCATGGGGTATGCCTCCTTCTTGTGGATGCCATCTACATACTCAATTACATTAAGGCCCATCGATGCAAACGAGGCAATGACATGGCAACAAGGAATTCCCGACAATTGTCAAACACGACATGTGTATGTTCTTGCCCTTAGGTTCATAGCATTTAGTACGGTGCCTAAGTTATGTCGAACTTGAAACCTTTCATTTCTTGCATATTCAGCTCACTCCACCCTTGCAAGTCCATCGTTCTTGTCTAGAATTTTTCGAATTCTAAGGCCTATTGATGCTGTCCAACAATCAGAGGACTCTCTATGGGCAACAATCATTTTCATCAAATAAATTCGAATCTCCTCTAGCATTGTCAAAATGGGTTTCTCTCTTGCGCTGTTAATTGTACTATTAAATGATTCGCATAAGTTGTTTAGAAGCATGTCACATTTATTCCCTTCTCTGAAATTGGATTTACTCCCATGAGATGTCGATTTTGATTCAAGCCATTCGTATGCACTTGCCAAGTTGATATGTCACTCAAACCATCCCTTTTTACCCTTTCCATGAATGTACTAACTGACA
>CAIGRO010273514.1:0-11873 GCA_903798355.1 Fraxinus baroniana | reverse complement strand
TATCAAACAAGCCATTTTGGATGGAAATGGAAAAGGTTTTCCGCTTTTCATGGAAAATGGCTCCAATCAAACACAACTTAAATGAAAAACTAATTCTTGGATTGGATAATTCTTTGAATTCTATGAAATTATGTATTGTGATTGTTGTAGCATTTTTATGTCTATCTAATCTCTATTTATAGAGATAAAAGATCTTTCAATCCATGTAGAATAATAATTCCAATATCAAATATGAGTCTTAATTAAAATTCAGCAAGTGTTTTAATTAAAGTTCAAATTCAATTAGTTTACATTTAATTACATGTGTAGTACTGAAACTTCAATTACAATTATAATTAAGTTTAAAACTTTTATAGTAATTACAAGTAAGTACAAAAATTTATTGTAATTACAATTAAGTCTAAAACTATTATAATTATTGTAATTAAGTTCAATTATTTTATAGAGCTACCACATGGACCTAATCAGACATTTATTGTAATACTTTCATTTGATCTTCTGTCTATTTATTTTATCCCTGTCCGAGATTCGATAATTAGGTATGAGCACAAAAGATTATTTTGCCCCCTCTAATTATTCTCACTAGCACAATTTTCTTCAACGGTAATGTGAACAAATCATAGATATCGAAATTTAGCATTTGCTATACACTAAGCTTAGATTTTAACCATTCAACAGAAAATATTTAAGTAGTCACTCTGCCCATTTTTTAGGACGACGATTCCCAACACAAATTCATGTTCTCTATTTTGTTCATTCTCAAATTCCCAACTCATCGAGATGTTTAAACAATCAAATTGATCTTACCTATTGATGAATCAAAAAACCATTAAAATCACGAAAAGATATACATAACTTTGTCAAGGGATTTAGATGAAATACACAACTGTCAAGTGAAATTTAATTCTCCGCACGATCATGCTATAGAATTAAACTCGACACGTGGTCCGTTCAATACACTCCAAGTGTATTAGTATCACTTTTAACTATTTCTATGATAAGGACAAATCACAAACCCAAATAGTGAATCGAACAACGCTATAATCTTCCGATACAAGGTGTCAGCCGCTATATATAGGTAGTAAACAAATTGTTTATGATCAAAATATAAGTTGTGTCGCACTGCACTTCTCAACGCAATTACCCAACTTGTATTATCACAAGTGATAATATGCACTTTAACCTGCATACTCAATAATTATATAAATACAATAAATGAAAAAAAAAAATTACATTAGCAAAAACGATACTATATGGGCATACAACCCACCAAATTTCCCATTTGCACTAGAGTATATGTGTCATGTCTTTTAGCTACATGCATTGCAGATGTCCATTAAAAACCTTAGCCGACATACTTTTGGTAAATTGATTCGCGAGGTTATCCCAGGTAGCAATTTTACTGACAATAACATCTCATCTACTAACTATCTTTCTCAAGAGATGATATTTTTATTCGATATGTTTATCCCTCTGAGGAACCCTTGGTTCTTTAACATTTGTCACTACCCTACTGTAATCACAGTACAATGTTAAGGGTTGTGTAGATGCAGGCACCACCTCGATGTCCGTTTGAAATTTTTTACGCCACACCGCTTCTTTAGCGACTTCACAAGCTACCACATATTCAGCCTCCATGGTGAAATCAACAATACATGATTGTTTGAAACTTCTCCAAATAATAGCTCCACTCCCAAGTGTAAACAGTGATCCTAATGTAGACTTGCGAGAGTCTTTATCAGCCTGGAAGTCCGAATCTGTACAACCCACTAGAACAAGATATGGTGATAAGTAAACTAGCATATACTTTCTAATCTTCGAAGATACTTAAGGATATCATTTACAGCCACCCAATGTTCCGATCCAGGATTAGATTGATATCGATTCACCATACCAACAACATAACAAATGTCAGGTTTGGTGTACAACATAGTATACATAAGACTAGCAACTACCGATGCATCATGTATCCTATTCATGCGCTCTATCTCTTCAAATTTCTTAAAGGACTGATCTTTAAAGAGTTGGATTCCATGTCTAAAGGGTATATTAACCTTCTTGGAATCTTGCATGGAAAATCTGACAAGTATTTTGTTAATATATAAAGCTTGAGGTAAAGCTATCTGTATGTTTTTTGATCTCTTAAGATCTGAATGCCAAGAACATAGCGAACTTCACCTTAAGTCCTTCATATGAAACTGTTGGGCCAACAACACTTTCATAGATAATAACGCCCCCACATCGTTTTCAATGAGTAGAATATCATCCACATAAAATACTCGAAAATTACAATTTTGTCATGTATCTTCTTATAGACACATGGTTTGTCAAAGTTCCAAACAAAACCATATGTCTTAATCACTTCATCGAATCTTTTGTTCCAAGATCTTGGTGTTCGCTTCAACCCATAAATGGACCGTTGAAACTTGCAGACTTTGCTTTCATGACCACATTTTATGAATCTATCTAGTTGTATCATATAGATACATTCTTCAAGATGGCCATTCAAAAATACCGTCTTGACATCCATTTGCCACATCTCATAATCAAAATGAGTTGTAATGGATAATATAATCTGGATAGACTTAAGCATAGCCACAGGTTAGAAGGTCTCCTTGTAGTTGATGCCTTCTCGTTGGGTAAAACCCCTAGTCACTAGCCTTGCTTTGAAAGTTTTCACTTTCTCGTTTGCTTTTCTCTTTCTCTTATAGATACACTTGCACCTGATGGGCTTTATCATTTTCAGTGCATTTACAAGTTCCCAAACCTTATTGGAATACATAGATTCCATTTCAGTATTCATAGCTTGTTGTCATAATCTGCATCTACATCATTCATAGCCTCCTTATATAAAGTCAGATCATCAACTTGTTTTATGGAGATAGTTTCATTTGACTCTCTAATTAACAAGTATCTAAAAGGTGGTTTGATGACCCTCAGACTTTGTCTTAGGGGCAATGGATCCCGTAATGTGGCATCATTTGGAATCGTAACGTTTGTATCATTATTGGTACCACAATTAGGTGATGTCATTACCTCCACAACACTTTCAATGTTTACTTGATCTATGGGATTAGATGATGACTCATCTCTCACATTCAAAGCACATTATTTAAGTATTTTTGACACCAAAGGTTGTCTGTCACGATGTTGCGTTTCAAAAATCGATGAGATGAAATTGCTCCCACTCATTTCTTCCAACACGACCTTACTTTTGGACTGACATTCATTAATATACTTATCCTCCAAGAAGGTTGCATTTGTGCTAACAAAGACCTTTGTATCTAGAGAACTATAAAAATAATATCCCTGGTACATGTAGGGTATCCCACAAATAGGCATATCTCTGATCTAGACTCCAATTTTTTTGCCTTCCCTTTCAGCACATGAGTCGAACATCCCCAAATTCGAATCTGACGTAAGTTGGACTTGAACCCATTCCACAATTCCAGGGGAGACTTGGGAATTGATTTAGAAGGAACTAATTTACACATATGTTGTTGTTTCCAGTGCATATCCCCAAAATGAGATAGGTAAAGTTGCGAAACTCATCATTGACCTAACCATGTCTAACAACGTCCTATTTCTTATTTCTGAAACGCTATTTTTGTTGGGGGTGTACTCGACGCACTCAGTTGAGAGATAATACAATTTTCTATCAAGTAGTCCCTGAATTCTCCCAAGTGACATTCGCTACCTTGATTTGATTGTAGTGTCTTAACACTCTTACCCAAATGTTTCTCGACCTCAATTCGATACTCTTTGAATTTTTTAAAAGCATATGACTTCGAGCCATTAGGTAGATTTATCCGAATCTTGAGTAATCATCTGTAAAAGTGATAAAATACTCATAGCCCCTCTCACAAGTGTATTCAATGGTCCAGACACATAAGAATGAACTAGTTCTATTACTTCTTCGCTCTATGTCCTTTTGCTAGAAAGGATCTCTTGATCATTTTACCTTCCAAACAAGAATCACAAAATGACAATAGTTTGATCTTAAGTGTGTTAAGTGGACCATATCTAGCCAATCTTTATATCCTATTAAGATTAATTTGTCCAAGTCTAAGATGCCATAGATATGTATAGCTATTATGGTAAGACATTTGTTTATGATTTGCAGAAGTAACATTTATTTCATTTGTGACACAATTTAAAATATAAAACCACTAGTCAAATATGCAGCACAAAAAAAGAGCTTTATTTTTTAAAATATAAAGCACATTATGCGCAAAATTTACAAAATAACCTTATCATATTAAACAAAAAACATAAATCAAATTCTGCTTCATTCGCGGGACATAATAACAGTCTCTAAGAATTAAACACCAACCACTATTGAAATAAAAGTAAACTATTCCTACTCCTCTTACTGAAACTATAGCTTCTGTGCTGAAGGTAATTTTAAATTGCCCTCACTGAGTCTTTTGCTCTCTTGAAGAACTTTCATAGACATGCATATATGATTAGTGGCTCTAGAGTCTACAACCCAAGAATTTGTAGAATCAATCACCAAACATGACTCAACAATTAAAAACTCACTAGCACCCTACTTTTTAACTAGTGCATCAAGACGGTCTTTCTTCCAGTGTCCTTTGCGACCTAGTAAAAACACTTGCCTTTCGGCGTTCCATCTGATTTGAGCTTTTTCTAGCTTCTTGTTAGATCTCTTCCTCTTCTTCCCAACTCTGTCTTTTGGCTTGTAACTAGAGGAGTTAGCAATTTCTACATAAGCATGGCCATCCTTACCCTTAAGACCACTTTCCACATTTTGCAACTCATTCATCAACTCAGTCAATGGCATATCCACCTTATGCGAGTGATAGTCCACAGTAAACTGTGAAAACATATCAGATAAAGAATTCAATATCATATCAACTTGTGTTTCCCGATCATTAGTTGCACACAGATTCTCCACCACGTTGAAGTGTTCTATCGTAGTCAACATATGATTCTTCACAAGCGTTTTGGGTTTCATGCGAATATTCTGCAAGGTACGAACGACCTCAAAATGAGCCCTCCTACTTTGATGTCCAAACATGCCCTTTAGGCTTTCTAGTATGTCATAGGAGGTTCATGGCTTTCAAACTTTTGCTGTAACACATTTGACATTGATACCAAAATGTAACAACTAGCCATCTTGTCAGCCACGATCCGCTTATCATACGCAACCCTCTTAGCTCTGTCTATTGTCTCAGTAGGTATTTCGGGACATTCCTCCTCGAACACAAAATTTAGTTTTTTTGATAATAAGTACAAATATCAAATTACGTTTCCAATTCACATAATTATCCCCCAACAAGTTGGTTTTGTTTTAAAATAACAGAAAAAGCGTTGAGAGACATTTTGCAAAAAATTATCATTTATTGCATATTAAAATTTAGCAATGAATACTAATTTAGCATATGATGCATGAATGCATATGTAGCTCTATCGAACTACAATAATACGATGATAACTCAATCATTGTGATCCAATATGCCTCTCTATAGAAAAGGTCACTGTGTTCACTAATCAAGTTGAGACCCTCCCACTAGACAAATTAAATCTGACAACAAATGTCTGTATTAACTCTAAGATCGTTTTATTTGGCCACCAAAATGATAAACAAGAGCCTCTATAGGAGGTTCAGAGATAATTCCGATTTGAATGTATAACCTTTGTCTCAATCTTTAAATATTTGAAAATAATTTCGCCATCTATAGGATGATCACAAATTGTGTTCTATTTAGATGATTTTATGATAAAGAAATCCAATCAAGCAATTTGAACAATGCTGCCCTCCTATAGAAAGTCCACTGCAAAATCAGCACGAGGCAAACATGTTACTTTACTTATGGATTGACTAAAAGAGACCATGAATTTTTATTTAAATAAACACCCTCTACCATCCAATATTTTTAAAGCAATGAGTTTAAATTTTGATTAATTACCAATTGTTCACATTAATCATATTAACATGCAATTCAGTTATTACGATTTTTCTATCTAGAAAAATTTAATTTAAATTAAATTAATCAAGAAAAAATCAGTGTTCAATAATATGCATCTTATTATAGTGTCACAAGCGATATATGTCGTGAAATCTAGAACCATAATATTTCAAACAATAATTTAAAGCATACATGAGCAATAAATTAACAATTATTTGTGGGCCTTAAATGACTCAAGAATTAAATTAAAAATCTAATTGGATCCAAGCCTAATATTTAATCTAAATATTCAATCCAAAAATCTCCAAAGATCCAACAGTAGCAACCCAAACAGTGATATAACTCCTCCACTATACCTATAAAAAATAATTTTGAATTTGACTTATCCAAATTCGATCTGATTCGCAAATACCAGTCCGAATCAAAAGTCAACCGGAATCATGTAACACGCAAAAAACATTGCACGCATACCAAAATCTGTCTGCGTGTAGACAAAATTATTGTCTGTCGCACAGAGAGAACTCTTTCCGTCGCAATAGACAAAGTTCTGTCTCTGAGTAGATAGAATCCTCTGTTGCGCGGACAGATATATTTAAATTTGTCTACACAGTTCGATTTTTTTTTAATTTCTTGATCTTCTCCGTTATGTCTTCTAAGTTTTCAAATCTTCAATCAATTTACAAGATCCAAACAATTACAAGAATTACACAATTAATATGTCTTATCAGCTCACAAATTTGAATCTAATTGAAAAAATTAAATCAAGATGATGGAGTCGTAATTCACCTATCTTCTTACAAATTCGAAATAACAAATTACATCAAGAACTGATCACAAATAATTGTATCACAGTTGAAAATAATTCAATCATCACATAATAATATATTCCTAGATATCGCTTGAATAAAACATGCAATCAAGATTCAGAAATAATAAAGACGTGAACGATCTAGATCAATCTGATACCAATTGTTGGAATGTAGGAGTGGAATTATCCAGATATTAAAAAAAATTATTTAATTCAATAAACAAGATCTTGTAGATGTTCACGTGTATGTTATATCAAGAATTAAGGATTCAAATTTTTACTTAAATTCAATGATCAATTTAATAACTGGATATGAATCACGAACTTTTAGCCTTTTGGCTAACGAGCCTCGAGTCTTTTAATTGTAAAAACTTGATACTTCAAACGTCTAAATCTTCTATGGTATTTTTCAAAGTCAAAACTACACTGGTGGGTAGGCACATTTTTTTAATTAAATCAAAAAACTAATTTTTGGATTAGACAATAAGAAAATATTATTTTTCTCACTTTTTCTCTCTCTCTCTCTCTCTCTCTCTCTCTCTCTCTCTCTCCAAATTTGAGCACTATGAAATTATGTAATATGATTGTTGTAGCATTTTTATGTCTATCTAATATCTATTTATAGATGTAAAAGATGTTCAAATCCATGCAGAATAATAATTTCAATATCTAATAGGAGCTAATTAAAATCTAAGTAAGAGTTTTAATTAAAATCCAAATCCAATTAATTTAAATTTAATTACATGTGTAGTCATTCAATTTCAATTACACTTATAATTAAGTTTACAACTTTATAGTAATTACAAGTAAGTACAAAACTTTATTGTAATTAGAATTAAGTCCAAAACTAATATAATTATCGTAATTAAGTTCAATAACTTTATAGAGCTACCATAGGGACCTAATCAGACATATATTTTCCAAATTCTAATAATTAGATCATGTCTAGTCGACCTCATATGATACCACCTAATCTAATTATTATTTGATTTTTCCACTAAAGGTAAAAGAATGGTCTCTTGGAGTATATAAGATCATAGAAGTCAATAAATCTGTAATATTTTCCTTTGACCTGCAGTATATATATTTTGTCCCTATCCAAGATTCGATAATTAAGTACGAGCATAAAAGACCGCTTTGTCCCTTTAATTATTCTTACTAATTTAAGCACAAATTTTTTTTCAACGGTACTGTGAACAAATCACAGATATTGAAATTTAGCCTTCGCTAAACACCAAGCTTAGATTTTAACCGTTCAGCAGAAAAATATTTAATTAGTCACTCAACCCATCTTTTAGGACGACGATTCTCAATACGAATTCATGTTCTCTACTTCGCATATTCTCAAATTCCCAACTCATCGAGATATTTGATCAATCAAATTGATCTCACTCATTAATGAATCAAAAAACTGGGAATATCACGAAAATATATACATAACTCTGTTAAGTGATTTAGAAGAAATACATAGAGGTCAAGTGGAAATTAATTCTCTGCACGGTCACGCTATAGAATTAAACTCGACAGTGGTCGTTTCAATACACTCCAAGTGTACCAGTTCTTTTAACTATTTTTGTGATAAGGACAAATCACTAATCCGAATAGTAAATCGGACAACACTACAACCTTTCGGTTCATTATAAATAGGTAGTGAATAAATTATTTATGATCAAAATATAAGTTGTGTGACATTGTACTTTTCAACACAACTACGCAAGTATTCAACTTATATTATCACAAGTGATCATAGATGCTTCACTTCGCATGCTCAATAATTAAATAAATATAATAATGAAAAAAAAAATTTAATTTCATTTAATATAAGAATATTGTTATTTTTATATAAGCAAAAATATACTATGTGAGCACACAATCCGACAAATCTTACCATCAGGGAGCCAACTGAATTAATCAGAATTCAGATTACAAATTAATGAAAACTGAAATGAACACAGAAAGCAAAACACGTGGAGCATGCATTCATGAAGAATGAAAGTTTGTAGCCAATTTTAGTCAAGTTACCCAAATTTTTTATCAATGATTCGATCCTCACAGATTTAAACATAATCCACTGATGCGAAATTTGCCCCGACAAAAACAAAATGTACATACAAACATGCAGAAACATAATTAGTCTAATCAATATGAAAATAAAGATTTAAAGAATCCAAACAGATTAAACTCAAATCGAATCATAAGAAAACAAAAGAAAAGATGGAGATTTTAAAGAATTCAAGTCTGCATCTACTGGAGATCGACTGTGTGTTCACATGCAAGACAGGGATTTTCTTGAGCGGTAGTGGACACAAGGCGTAAACAGAAAATTTTGGAATAATAAAAGAATGGAAAAATTGCATTTCTGGTCCCCAATCTATTGCATAATCAATTTGCAACTGTTGAAACTAATTAAACCTGTCTTAAATGATAAGGGTGTGTTTGAGCCACATTATTTTGGAAAAATCTATTCTGGAATATTAGATTGTTAGAGAATGTGTGGTTGAAAAAGAAGGAAAAATTATTGATGTGATGAAAAATATTATTTTATTGAAGAACGTGTGATTAAAAATGAATAAAAGAATGAGAATGAAAATTTTAATTTGGCTCAAACATGGGCTTACTTCAGTTAGGTTTTGTTTCACTACTCAAGATTGTGTGGAGAATTTGAAGAGTTTTTTTTTTCTCGAAGAAAAATCTAGTACTGTAGAATATGAAACTTAATATTTGATACCATTATTCAATAAGAATGTGTATTGATGATTCATATTTGGTTTCAGTTATATAGTGCCTTCCAATTATTTAATGGACGAATCTACAAGTACAGGGGCCCTTTCACCGGGCCCCTGCCAGGGAACACACATAGGGAGGGAGCCGATTTTTTTTGTTTTTAATATATTAGGGTGGGGCCCCCATTACAGTGAGGGGCCGGTAAGCCCCCTCTGAAACTCAGCCATGTACTCAGGGCTTTTTCCTTATTTAATACATATATCAAGTAAATAGTGACAAATAGCATTGAGTATTCTATAATCTTGAAATATTGAAAAAAAAAAAGAAAAAAAGAAATTGCTATCGTGATAGTCACGTGAAAAATTAGTGTTGATTTGGACAATTTATATAGTCGGAGGTTGACTTTATTGAAAGGTAAGCGAAAAATTTGCTTTTTTCAAATTTAAGGACCAACTTCTTATTGACGTAATTGGTTGAGGACCATGGTACAAATTTCCTTGCAATAGATTCAGATTATAAAAATGCCATATAATTTCCTTGCAATACACTAAATTTTCAACAAATTAACGAACAAGGCCATGTTTGGGCATGTGGTGGGCATTTTATACTCTATTCGTGACGTGCGCATATGATCAATGTAATCTAGATGTCGGACACACCACTTAGGCCAACCGTTCATGATCTCACATGAATATCAATACGAGTAAACGAATTATAAATGGGACATATAAATTGAATATGTCTTGTGGGCCTATTGCTTTGAAGTTCTTCAAGTTGTACAAAATATTTGGTGTTACCAAAAAAGAAAAACATTTAAGAATACTAGTCAAAGCCCCGTGCAATGCACGTGTTGTGATACTTTTGAAAGTTATATTAGTGTCAAAATTAATCGGTATGTTAAACTATTTAGATTGAAATGTATTTTGATTCCAATACATGTTTCCAATGTGTTGATACATTGTTAAAGAGATAATGAAATTCAATCAAGCCCTTATTTTTCTACATATTCAGGTAAGACATTATAACTAATTCATCTCGTGCTCATAAAATCTCTAATTATATGTATCAATTTCACCAGTATTTAATTTCTTTACAAATACCTTAAGCAAGACGTATATAGTTAAGACTAATTAATTAATAATAATATATTGTAGAATCTAGTACAAATCAATGGTCTATATGGGTATTAAAATCACAACAAAACGATAATTTTCATCATAGAGGCAAAAATAATGATAAATGTCACCTAACTTCATAAATTCTATCGAATATCTTTTCAGCATCTTCTAGAGATACCCTGCATTAAATCATTTTAAAAAAAAATCAAAATAATTCACTTCATAGAAGATGTTAGTCTACCGTACCGCATGATGTTGGATGATTATTCTGAAAATCATTGAATTTTTTTAATATCCATTTTGACGTCATTAATTTACCATTTTTTAACCGTAAAAACTGAAGAAAAATGAAATTGAGAAAAATTGGTATAAGTATGGGGATTGAGGTTGGGTAGAAAAGAAAAATCAACGATTATGATTTTACATTTAATAATTTAAGATAAAAATTGAAGAAAAATGAAATTAAGAGAAATTACTGTGAACATAGGGATTGAGGGTAAGTAGAAAAGAAAAATTAACAATTATGATTTTGTCCCCGTTTGTCTCCCATTATGAGAGAAAGAATGGAGTTTTGAATAATATTTTTTAGGGAATGTGTTGTTAAAATTTGAAGAAATTTTATTGATTTGTGTGTAGAATATTTTATTGGTGAACGTGTGGTGGAAAAATGATACTTAATTTTTAAATGATGACAAACACACTTTATGTTTAATAATTTAAGATAATTTGTATATTTAATCTTAATCGACAATATATTTATTATTATCAAATTTTAAGTTTTTTGAAACAAAATTTAAATCGATCCAAATGAGTATTCATATCATGAAATATCGAATCAAACGTTGTAGGAAAAGTAAAGTTTCAAAAAAGGACATCGGAATGAGGTTGAGATTGAAAAGAAATATAAACAATCACGACTTTACGTTTCACAATTAATGTAAAATTATTTTTTAATATTTAAAATTTATCGACCATATATTTATCATGGCCATACTTCAAGATTTCTAACAAATTTTAAATCGCTTAAAACGCATATTTATAACTAAAAATACTGAATCAAACGTAAAAAAAAAAAAAATCGACTTAATTTAAGATAGAAATCGAAGAAAAATGAAATTGAGAGAAATTAGTGTAAGTATGGGGGTTGAGGGTGGGTAGAAAAGAAAAATTAACGATTATGATTTTACGTTTTATAATTTAAGATAATTTTTATATTTAAACTTAATCGACAATATATTTATTATTATCACATTTTAAGTATTTTTTTTTAAAAAAATTGAAATCGATCTA
>CAIGRO010273493.1:0-16599 GCA_903798355.1 Fraxinus baroniana | reverse complement strand
TAAGCCATAGTCAAGCATTTATATCAACAACTAATCATGTTTTGTTTAATAATTAAGTGCGAAAAACGCACTTATCAATACCCTTAAGTATTGAGGAAAGAAATATATGATAATGATCAAGTTTCTATTAATTACTATTTTTCTTTAATTAACACAATGGAATAGAGGGGTAAATTCACCAATGCCCAACCTTATACTTAGTTTTTATTTTATTTTAAAAAACTGTTTTTTTAAAATAAAATTTTATTTTATTTTATTTTTTTAAGTAACATTTTTTTAAAATATTTTTTTTTTATTTTCTTTAACATTTATTTTATATATATAATGCAAAGTTATTGTTTTACCCTTTTAAAATTAGTGAAAATTGTGAAAAGAAGTTTAGTGGCCATAATGACACTAAGTATAAAATTGAGTGATCTAAATAAAATAAAATCAATTTGAATGGTTATGGTGGTGCTAGGTATAAAATTGTGGGATCAATAGTGAATTTAACCCATTAGTAAAAAAAGTTGGATAATCATAATAAAAAATATATATGAAATTAGATGGTGATCGTGAAATAAGATCACATTGAATAGTCATGATTACCCTAAATATAAAATTGGATGTTCATGAATTAATTTAACCTGGAATATATGGCCGTATCAATTAGTTAACTATTAGATCAAGAGGAGGCCAGCAAATCGATTGAAATGATTATGCATTGCCAATAATACAAAAGTGGCTCCCATTGATTTCGTTTCCCAACTCATTGTCAATAAACAATTAAAAACCTCATTGATTGAGCATGAAATGGGAATGACCAGGTAAAAAAGCTGATGATCAGAAGATTCCCATGAAGAGTAGAAGAAAACGGAAAAAAAAAAGGAGAGATTTTAGCAAAATCTGAACATGGGTTTTTCCCAAGACAATCTGAAAGGCTTGGTGTTGGCTCTTCTTTCAAGTGGGTTCATAGGTGCAAGCTTCATCATAAAAAAAAAGGGCCTCAGAAGAGCTGCCGCCGCTTCTGGTGTTAGAGCTGGTTTGTGAATTTTAAGCCATTTTTATCCGTTATAATTCAAAGTTTTTATATTTCTTGATATGGGTTCATATTTTTGTTCATGATTTGTACTTTTCTTCTTGATTCTATTTCAGGTGTTGGGGGATATTCATATCTCTTGGAACCTCTTTGGTGGCTTGGCATGATCACAAGTGAGTTTTATTTTTTTTCCTTTTTGTATTTCCGTTTCCTTATCCCTTATAACTTTGTTCAAGAATCTATTTTCATAAATAGTCATGCCAATTGCCAGTTTTGTTTTGAGGTCTGCACGGACACTTCAATTAGGGNGAACCTCTTTGGTGGCTTGGCATGATCACAAGTGAGTTTTATTTTTTTTCCTTTTTGTATTTCCGTTTCCTTATCCCTTATAACTTTGTTCAAGAATCTATTTTCATAAATAGTCATGCCAATTGCCAGTTTTGTTTTGAGGTCTGCACGGACACTTCAATTAGGGTAGCGTGTCCGTGTCGGACACGAGTCGATATCGATACTTTTCGGACACTCTACCGTAATCATTTTTCTTTTTATATTAGAAATATTATATATTGTTAATTCAAAGTTATTAGCAAGTAACAAATAGATACTCATGTTTAAAAGATTTCAACAAGAAACATTAATAACAATTATAAAACTAAATTTATACTATATAAATGAAGAATTTTTAAGAAAAAATCAACGTGTTGATGACATGTCGTATCTGTACTTTTTTTAAAAATTGCGTGTCGGCGTATCCGACACGTATCCTGTCGGATACACGTGTTCGTGTCGGTGCATAATAAGTCATTATTGTTTATGGGGTAGGGAATGCTGATTATAGTTTGGAAGTAAAAGTAATGACGTAAATTTGGAATTGTTAATGGAAATTGGGAACAAAGTCTTAGTTTGTTGTTCTTGTTGTTACCGCATGCTTTTGAATTGGTGGTACTCGATACTAGGTGCAATCGTAGTAATGAAGTTGATGATGAAATCACTGGTCAAATTTAGGAAATGTTTTAGTCTTTTTTTTCAATTTTCTAGTCTCCATTCCGAAAGTTCATGAGAAAGATTTGTAAGACTATTTTTTGTGAAGTTGAAGAATTCAATAAGGGATTATTGGTTGGCTTAGAAAATGCAATTGAATTTGTAACAAGAGAGACCAAAATGTGATCTGTTATCGGGTCATGGCTGTTCTATGTTTGCTGACCGCCTGCAGGATGTTTCTTGTCTTGTGGTTTCTGATATAGTGATTGTTGGAGAAGTTGCAAATTTCGTGGCGTATGCATTTGCCCCTGCAGTTTTGGTCACACCTCTTGGAGCATTAAGTATCATTGTCAGGTATTTTATCATATTATTACATTTGAGTTTGCTAGTAGTTGCAAAGATTTTCTTTGAATATGTCATGAATTGGTTTGCCTTTTGCTTTTGATGTTTAAAATGATACTACAACAAAGTGCCATACTAGCTCAGCTTATCTTAAATGAGAAGCTACACAAGCTAGGGATATTGGGTTGTGTGATGTGTATTGCCGGCTCCATCATAATTGTAATCCATGCACCACAGGAGCGGCCAATCTCGTCTGTTCAAGAAATATGGAGTATGGCAACACAGCCAGGTGAGAAGATCCTTGCATGTACAGTTTTTAGGGGGTTGGATCTGGTCGAAAGAATGGCAGAAGTTCCACTCAACTAGGGGGACCGAGAAATTAATACAGAACTTATCTCGAAGCTTTACCTTATTTTGATCGTTCACGAGAAGATCCTGATATTTTATCAATTAGTGCATCCATGCTATCTGACTGCATTTAACCTCTTTGGTTTCAGCTTTTCTGCTATACATGGGATCAGTCATTGTTTTGGTGTTTATTCTCATCTTCTATTTTGCTCCTCTATGTGGACATACAAATGTACTAGTTTTCTCGGGCATTTGTTCGCTGATGGGCTCTCTCTCGGTAAATTCTGATACATTGATGCATATTTGATAATTTAATTCACTGGTTGTTGCATGTTTCTTTTCTTTTCTCTCTTTTTTTTTTTAATTCATGCATAAACATCTTAGGTTAGACTTCATCCGCCAAATTGATAAATTCTTAAGCAGAATTGTTTTATTAATGGGAATACTTTCAGTCGGCTCTGGGCTTTCTGAAAGTAAGATGATAGCTTGAAGATGTTGAATTTTATTTACACTTTTATTTGAAGTCTATCTGTTATTATTGGTTTGACGGGCCAAAATGGTGTTCATTTGCTTGATTATGACTTGATAATTCACTTAGCAATATGATATATTTATATTTTAATTACGTTAAGCCCCGCCGTTTGTTTGTTAGGGGATTTCTGATTTTATTTCATGATGAGCTCTGTAGTACGGACACCGAGTCGATACCGACTCTTCTCGAACACTCTGCCGTAATCATTTTTCTTTTTATATTAGAAATATAATATATTGTTAATTCAAAATTATTAGCAAGCAACAAATAGTAACTCGTGTTTAAAAGATTTCAACAAGAAAAATTAATAACAAGTATAAAACTAAATTTATACTATATAAATGAAGAATTTTTGAAAATTTAATCAACGTGTCGTGTCTGTATTTTTTTTAAAAATCGTGTGTCGACGTATCCAACACGTATCGTGTCGAACACACGTGTCCGTGTTCGTGTCGGTGCACCATAGACGATAAGCCTAATTTCTTGTTCATATTTTTTAGTTTTAAGGTCAACAACTATACAAGGCGTTAACGAACAAGTCATACTTTTTTCCTTCATAAAATCATTTTAGGCACAATTCCTTTAGGAAATTACTTACATTTTTACGATTTTACGTCTGGAGTCGGGTGAAATTGATTTATCAAAAGAAATATATTATGATTAGAAAATGTTAGTGAAGATTAAGGAAATAAATATTGTATATATAACTTCAACAAAGCAACTTGAGATACAAAACAATAACAAACTACGTGTTATTCCCAATATATTTGGGTGGGTAACATGAATCCTTCTTTTCTATTCTGTAGGGTCGTTTGCTTGTGTTCACAATCATAAACATTTTTGTTCTTTTTCATTTATTAAGTAGAGGAATACAAACAAGTTTTTACTCAAGCCAAGAAACAACGAACAAGCCGTTTCTAAATAATTGACTTTGTATACAACGATAGTGCTGTTAAGATTCTTGAAGTATGTGTATTATATTTAAATTTTATACACATACTATAATGGGACCTTTTTTTCTTTCCTTTCAGTCAGAATTATTATCTTTGATGAGATGGTTTTTGCTCATTTTCCACCCTGTAATCTGTTTTCTCGTTTAGTCCGAGTTCGTTGAGTTGTTTTGAGTTACAGGTTTTAATCTCCTGTTCTTTTAGTGCAGGTCATGAGTGTTAAAGCCCTAGGAACTTCATTGAAGTTGACTTTTGAAGGAAAGAACCAGTTAATCTATCCGGAGACCTGGTTTTTTATGTTTGTTGTTGCTACATGTGTGATCACCCAACTGAATTATCTCAACAAGGCAAGTAATCAATTTACAATAGTACTCTATTAGGATAGATTAGCCCGTGAACGCTTATGACATGTTGGTAAGATGGATTGTTGACAATATTAAATTGTTGTCCATTATACTCTCCAGTACTATAGACAAGCATGCCCGTAAGATTTGAAGGAAATTATAGTTTCTTGCTTCTAACTTTAATAACAGTCCGAAAATTTGAAATCTTGGCAGTTGGCACTAGAGGTGGACAAAAATACTAGACCAAACCAAATTGAGCGGTTCGGTTCTAAAAAAATAAATAAAACTTAAAACTGAAAACCATTTGGTTCTGATTTTGATTTGATTCTAGTTCTAGAACCAAGAATCAAACTCAATAATTAAATTTTATTATTATTATTTAGTGAATCACCACCAAAAAAATCCAAAATTCGATTGAAGATCGGGGCAAAAGGTCATGTACCTTTGACTTCTCATTTCTCAATGTGGAGACTGAGACTAGAGACCCTAATTCATTTTGGAGGCTCAGACCCTAATTCATTTCTCATATCCACTCATTTTCAATTTATATACTGACTCTTAAATAGAGATCAACTACTACCATTTGCCGTCAACCGTCGCACTAAGCTACGATCGTCAGATGGATTTCTGAAATTGAAGCCTCAACCTTTGATTCTTCTTCCTTAAATGTTATTTTCATTTTTTCTCGATCAGTAATGAAACTGATCGATCCGATTTGGTTCCATATCTTAAAAAAACCATTTGGTTTCATTATCAAAAACTCATTAATTCATAGTTCAGTTCGGTTCTCTTAGAACCAGAACCAAATGGAACCATATCCACCCCCAGTTGACACTGTAATTTTCCTCTTCAAATTTCTTTCTCCATTGTCTTTCATCTTCTTGTTACTTTCAGATTCCTTCAATAAGAATCTGGAAAGTATTTTTCATTTCATTTTTTTGTGAAACCTTTACTTTGGGACATATTTAAAACGTTTGATTGACTTCATATGGCTTCCTCAGATTATTCATTTGCATGCTTTCATGTAGATCTCATATGTAATGATTTATTGCATAACAAGTTGCTACCTAGAATATTTGGGTTTTGTTGAATGAGTTACTAATTTAGCCCCTGTTTTATGGGGATTAAAGTCAGATTTTCAGTAGATTTTGTTAAAAGTTGATGAAATGTGTTGTTGACAAATTGTGGGTCCCATAAAATGTGTGGTTAAAATGAATTGTTGACTTTGAGTTAGATTAGAATCTGAATTTTAATTTCTAACAAACAGGGGCTTATTAGGATATCATGAAGTTGAAAAATTATTTTGAGTATTTCGTATTCCTTTCGGTAACTTCTATAATCAATTTGAACCATTAATGGGATTCCTTTCTGAAAATTTTCAAGAACGGACCAAGTGAGCTGAGTAATTGAGTATCTTTAGGGTTATAATGGCCAGTGACGTAAATCATTGAGTCCAATCTTGACAAAGTGAAAATATTTAGTTTTCTGTGTTTAATTAGAGTTACCAATCATGTCTGGTTTTAAATTTCTGCAACTACTAATGGGGTTACATGTCAAGTAGTCTGACACAAAGACGATCTACTTATTAATATGCGCTCTAAAATGACAGAAACTTATTGGGATTGAAACATTATTTTGAAAGGAAAATTGGATTAGATGTGATATCAAAATTTTGGGCATATGTATTCTTTCCGTGAGTTCTAAAAACTCTTACTTATTCCCTGCGCTTCTTGTTCTTCTTGATCAAAGACATCCAGCTTGCTTGTAGTTCTATTACTTATTTCTCTCGTATGAATATGTACGATTTTACCACTGCATGTGTTCTAACTTCTAATAGAGTGAATAGTCAGCATGTGGATGTTCTGCCTTATTTGGTCTGTACCCTATGTTGTCATCTGTGCATATGCTGTCGATTCTACACTGTGGAAGGTCTTGTGTGCAGATTACAGATGTCTGTGTGTTACTCTTCTTTACTTCAGATGTTAAAAATATTCTTTAAATGACGTATAGTTTTCTGTAGCAAGAAAGATGCAGAAAGTATAGCTCTTTTTTATTGCATCAAAGAATTTTAATTTATTGTATAAGTGGTGTCATTTTTGCTTTTAAATTCACAGGGTTATCTTTTTCGATGTCTTTGTGAAATGTTTTACAATTTTGAAAGGTATAATCTATAGTTAATATTACTCTAGTATCACAAATTTTGTCAAGTTATGAGTTATGACAATGTATACTGATGTTTCAGGCTCTTGATACTTTCAACACAGCAATTGTTTCTCCGATATATTATGTGATGTTCACGACCCTTACAATCTTTGCTAGTGTTATCATGTTTAAGGTAATATCAACTCACTTGTGTTATCTTCTATTGGATGTATTGTTTTTGGATCCTTTTCTAGCATATTTTTGTTTAGAGGATGGATAAGGCGATGATGAGCAACTTCAAAATTGATTTTTCTTCCATTTGCAAATGACATCATGCATGTTTTAACTAATTTTGAAAGTAATTTTTCTAGTCTTAACATACTTCCTAGAAAAGTAAAGACACTCGAAAGCAAGTTGCTCATTGGGGTGGGTAGAACTCTAACATTGACAACATTCTGACATGATCAAGTCAATTACCCTTACCATCCAGGCTGAAGTGCCTCCCTTGCAAAACCTTGTTTTTAAAACATGTAATTTTTTAACTTTTGTTTGGCAAAAATGAAGTATAAAAGTAACTTTTACTTTTTTTTTTTAAGCTTAACCAAACATGAGATCTATTGATGCCCAAATCTGAAGGTGAGTGCTATGCATAAATTATTTAATGGCTTGATGTATCTTTCTATTCAAACATTTATGCATTACCGTGAAAAACCTGTAAATTAGGCCAGACTTAGAAGAATTGCCAAACATATCAGTATACCAAGCGACCTCCTAAATCCAAAAAATCTTTTAGTGGGTATTTTCCCTTCAACTCAGGATCAAATTGATTATGGAAGCCTGAGTTTAGTTAGTCAAATTATAAGTGAAGAAGGAAAAATATCATCTAGACGCAGGAATGGATTGACCTAGAAACAACGACCATTGCTATAAAACAAGCTCATGTTCTATCTTTGTTACATTTCTCCAATAAATTGGAAAAAAACAAGTCTATTGCTAGAATTACTAGTCTTAGAACCCGATATAAGTAGGCTTGTTCTTTGTCCATCCATAAGCACTATAAAGAAAAACCTAATGCTTAGTCAGAAAACTATATTTAACAACATATTCTAATGATGCTAACTATAGTGGATTGTCATGTTCCAGGATTGGGACAACCAAGATGCAGGAAGCATTATTTCAGAAATATGTGGCTTTGTTGTAGTGCTCTCTGGAACCATCTTGTTGCATGCTATGAAAGACTTCGAGAGATCTTCATCTTTCAGAGGTATAGTATACTTTCTGTCTTGTTTTATAAATTCACGCTTACTGATATTAATTGCCTCGAGCTTTTGTGCATAAAAATCATGATCATTTGCAGGTAATTATACTCCTTTATCCCCTTCATTATCAACCCGACTTTGTGCTGGAAACGCAGAGTTTTTGATGCATGATGAGGAAGACGGGTTGTGTTCTGAAGAAGCCTGCTCAAGGCGGCAAGAACTCTACACTTAGAGAACATATTTCTGCTGAGCAAACCAAACTTGAAAAGTTAATATTCAAATCAAAGGGATGAAAGAGATGCATGGATTATATTTCACATTGCAATTTTAAGTCCAAAACAATGGCATTGGGGAATTTTCACAAATTTATTTCATCTGATAATTGAACAATAAAATCAGGATATTGTTTGTAGCACACCAACGGATTTCAATATACTCAACACGGGAGTATGTGGAAAGCATCATATAATGCTGGCTTCACATCTTGTATATAGGAAGAGTTATGATCATTACCATTTGAAACCGATATCTTAGTAACAGATGCAAGCTCCTAGGTTGTTCGAAACTGTTTGTGCTGATAATTTATAAGCGAAGTCGCCAGAGCTGACTGGAGAATGGGCTTCCATTTTTATTTGGATGGGAAATACAGTGGTGTGGATTCAAGAATACAGTGTCTGTATGGTATTGTTCATTCTTTAATTCTTTTGGTCATGTTTGTATGGAATATATTAGGGAAAATTGTAGCAACGGTGCCAAACCTTTCATTTTGTTGTAGACTTGATCCAAACCTTTCATTTGAACCACCTACAGTACCCAATCTTTAAAAAAGTCACACTTGAAATCCCAATGAATGGAAACCATTAGTTTGGCTGTTAATTAACTAAAAAAATTGATTTTGACCAATTGTAAAATGGGTAAAATGGTAACTTTGAATTAAATAAAACAAAAAATCAAAAAGTTATCCACCCCCATAACCTACGCCCACCATTGAAAATCAGTCACTGCCACCGCCACCCAATGCTGGCATGGTCGTCCACAGCACCAACGCCGATGGTTCTTGTAGAGTTCATATTCACAATTCAGATGCAGAAGTCAATTCTTGTAGCAACCAAAATTTAGCTAAAAATGGGAAAGAATTCAGTGAAAAAGCCTAAAAAAAGTGAGGAAAAGACACACCAACAAGCCTTATCAAGAGAGGCTTCAAAATATGGCTGAGGCTTCTAAATATGGCTGAAGCAAGTAAAGAAATTGTCCCTGACTTTAAGTTTCATAGATCAAGCATAAAAAAAAACCCCAAAAAATGGTAAAACAGCCATTAATGGAGTTTTCTTCTCCAGAAATCTATGTAGAAAATGATGCTAAATTGAAATCCAAGAAAACACAAGAATTTATCCAAAAGAAATCTGGCCACCATCGGCACCACCCAACGCCAACACATACGCCATCACCACTCGAGAAACTCATCAAAATTTCACTACCCTTATCAAACCCATCAAGAAACTCCAAAATTCCTGTTATGATGGAGGGGCAAGCCAACCGAAATGGGGAACCAAAGGCAGGAGGAGTGTCAGGAAGAAAGAACCAGGTTGCTACCAAGAAGAAGAGCTGTTACCGCCAATTTCAATTCAAGGGCAAGACGACGCCGTTTTGGATTTAATCGGAACGGTGTCGTTTTGAGCTAGAGATTTCAATTGTAATAGGAACACGTTTTACACTAGCAATTGGAAAAACACGATTTCCTTCTAATTTTTCTGTTATAACAAGATGAAGGAAGAGGTGGAAAAGGGAGTTGTATTCAGTGCGATTTCCCTCTCTATTCTATCTGTCTTCTCTCGTCCTTATCTCTTTTCTTAGTTCTTCTTCTCATCTTATTCTTAATTCTTACTGTTAATTGTAATTCCATTCAATTAATAGAGTTTACAGCTTGGGTCATTAATTCCCAGCCGATTACCTTCAATTGCTGGTGTTAATCTGTTTAATTCTGTGAATTTGGGCGTGGTTGGGCTCCAACTATAACATTTGGTATCAGAGCAGCAACGTGATCTGGGTATGGCTGAAACGCGAAGCAAGTCGAATGAAGATCATCTGAAACGGCTGGATAAAGAGGTCACGGATCTGGGGGCAGCATTTAAATCCTCATATCAAATGCTGAAAGGAGTGAGCACCAAGTAGGATAGAATCGAGCAAATGATGGGGGAGATGAACCAAAAGTATGAATAAATTGTAGCAATGTTAGCACAGATGAATGGAAGTAGGACTGAACGTAATGGCAAAAGGATTGATGGAAGTGCAGTGCCACTTCAATTAAGTGGGGAATCTGGGGATAATGGCCAAGGAAGTGATTACCACTCAGGGAATTCTAGTGGAAATAAGGAGTTTAGAATGTCCTCAAGGGTACCCAAAATAGATTTTCCTTATTTTGGAGGAGATGGACCCAGGGAATGGTTGAGGAAGGCGACGAAATACTTCCAGATCCATCAGATAGAAGATGAAATGAAGGTAGCAATGGCTGAAATGTATCTTAAGGGGAAGGCTGACATATGGTTCCATGGGTTTATATCCAGCTATCCCCATGCAGACTGGGACACATTTTCGAGAGAAATCTGTAGGAGGTTTGCCGAAAATACAGCGGAGGAGGCGATTGAGGTCTTCAGCAAGCTAAGACAGAAGGGATCTATTATGGAATACCAAGAGCAGTTCGAGGAGTTGAAATCTCAGGTGATGATATCCTTACCACATTTACCAGAGTCCTACTACATTTCTATTTTTACTAGCGGCTTGAAAGATGAAATCAAGTCGATGGTTAAAATTATCCAACCCAAAACACTAGCCAAAGCCTTTGAAATAGCCATTTTACAAGAGAACACCATCACAGCCCTCAGTAGAAACTCTAAAACTTTCAAACCTTACCCAACCCATAAATGGACCAACCCTATCACTAAACCAAATGAACCTACTCCTAAATCCACACCATACACTGAACCAAAAACTTCCACCAATCCCCTTAAATTCAAGACCATCACACCCTCTGATTTTCAGACAAAAAGGGAGCTGGGGTTATGCTATAAGTGTGATGAGAAATACACTAGAGATCACGTTTGCAAAAACAGGATGCTCAATTTCATTCTGGTGGAGGAAGAGAAAGAAGAGGTAATACTGGAACCACCTGGAGTTGGGGAGGAACAGATGGATAAAGAGGGAGAAGATGCACTGATGGAAATCTCACTCTGTGCCTTGGTGGGTAGTAGCAAAGGAAAAACCATCAGGATACCTGGGCTGATTAAAGGAAAAAGGGTGTCTATCTTAATAGACAGTGGAAGCACTCACAGCTTCATTGATGAGCAGTTGGCCGGTAACATTAGTTGCAGCCTACAAGCAGCCAAACCTGCCTCAGTAACTGTAGCAGGGGGTGGTAAGCTAGTTAGCAAGGCTGTCTGCAACCCATTAACTTGGAAAATGAAGGATTGTGAGTTCCAATATCAGTTGAGGGTTCTCAAATTAGGAGGCAGTGATATGGTACTAGGGGTGGACTGGCTAAGTCAATTTAGCCCAGTGCTGTTCGATTTTATTAAAGGCAGCATTACCCTCAGTCATAAAGGTATCAGGATGGAACTTCGGGATGAAACAATGAAGGAGGAATTTCAAATGTTGAATGATCATGAAGGAAAGGGATGGAGCAGGATGCAAAACTATGGAATCATGGCTCAGATTGCTGCCATTACTGAAGGGGAAATGGGATCCATCCCAGCAGAACTAGAAGCTGTGGTAAGTCAATTCCCTATGGTGTTTACGGAGCCAAAAGGGTTACCCCCGCCCAGGTTCAATGATCACCACATACCCCTAAAAGAAGGGGCACAACCATTCAAGATGAGGCCGTACAGATGTCCCTACATACAGAAAACAGAAATAGAGAAAATGGTTAAGGAAATGAAGGAGAATGGCATCATACAACCAAGTAACAGTCCCTATGCTTCACCTGTGTTACTGGTCAAAAAGAAGGATGGTACTTGGCGATTCTGTGTGGATTATAGACAGCTTAATAATCTCACAATTAAAGATAAGTACCCTATGCCGTTGATAGATGAATTGTTAGACGAATTGAAGGGAGCCAAATGGTTTACAAAAATTGATTTGAAGGCTGGCTACCATCATATTAGAGTGGCCACCGAAGATATCCACAAAACAGCCTTTAAGACTCATGAAGGTCTATACGAATTCAGAGTGATGCCGTTCGGGTTGACAAACGCTCCAGCCACTTTTCAATGCCTGATGAATG
Organism: Fraxinus baroniana; assembly: GCA_903798355.1. Classification (NCBI taxonomy): domain Eukaryota; kingdom Viridiplantae; phylum Streptophyta; class Magnoliopsida; order Lamiales; family Oleaceae; genus Fraxinus; species Fraxinus baroniana. The sequence continues at coordinate 4,407 of CAIGRO010273493.1, read as the reverse complement.
AGGTGTTCAAGCAACACCTCAGGAAGTTCATCCTAGTATTTTTTGACGATATCTTGGTGTACAGCTCAGAGTTAAAATCCCACTGTGAGCATGTTGCTATAGTACTGGGGATTCTCAAGCAGCATCAACTATATGCTAAGGAAAGTAAGTGCTCTTTTGGGCAATCTCAGAGAGAATACCTAGGCCACATTATTTCTGCAGACGGGGTGTCGGCTGACCCTTCTAAAATCACTGCAATGCAAGGTTGGCCCACACCAGACAATATCAAACAACTAAGAGGATTCCTTGGCCTGACTGGGTATTACAGGAAGTTTGTGAGGGGTTATGGGATTATTGCGAGACCTCTAACTGATCTACTCAAAAAGGATAACTTCCACTGGGACAAAAATGCAGAGGTGGCATTTCAGAAGTTGAAAAAAGCCATGAGCACCACACCAGTTTTGGCCTTACCTGATTTCTCTATACCATTTATTATAGAGACTGATGCATGTTATGGAAGATTGGGAGCGGTTTTGATGCAAAACAAAAGGCCTATTGCCTACCTGAGCAAGGGCATTTGTAACAGGAACCTAGGTTTATCTATTTATGAGAAAGAACTACTAGCATTGGTAACAGTTGTTGGGAAATGGAGACACTATTTGGAGGGACACCACTTCATTGTTAAGACTGATCACCAGTCACTTAAGTACCTTTTGGAGCAAAGGATCACTATCCCATTACAACAAAAATGGTTATCTAAACTATTGGGACTCAGTTATGTAATTCAGTACAAGAAGGGCCTTGACAATAAAGTGGCTGATGCCTTATCAAGAAGAGAAACAGAATGCATGGCCATCACTGCAGTGACTCCCCAATGGATAGAAGAGGTAATTTCCAGTTATGTAGGAGATGAAACCGCCTCAAATAAAATTAATACCCTATTGCTAGAGGGTCAGACTGATTCAGATTATCAATACATGAATGGACTGCTCAAGTACAAGTCTAGAATTTATATTGGAAATGGTGGAGGGGTGAAGAAGAAATTGATTGCAGCCATTCATACTTCCCAAGAAGGGGGGCATTCAGGAGTTCAGGCTAGCATTCACAGAGCAAAGCAATATTTCTTTTGGCCAGGAATGAGTAAGGAGATAAAACGAGAGGTACTGGAGTGTGATACTTATCAGAGGTGCAAGAGTGAAAATGTGGCATATCCAGGCCTTTTGCAGCCACTGCCTGAGCCACAGTATGCGTGGAGTCATATCTCTATGGATTTCATCGAAGGCCTACCTACATCCAATGCTAAAAATGTGATCTTGGTGGTAGTGGACATATTTACGAAGAATGCACACTTCCTGACCCTGGCTCATCCATTTACCGCCTCATCTATTGCCCAACTATTCTTAGACCACATCTACAAGTTACATGGTATGCCACAGAGTATTGTGACTGATAGAGACGGGGTATTTACCAGTGCATTTTGGCAAGAATTATTCAAATACTTGGGGGTCAAATTACAGTTAAGCACAGCATATCATCCACAAACCGACGGGCAAACGGAGAGACTAAACTAGTGTTTAGAAATGTACCTTAGATGCATGGTTTACAAGCAACCCAAGCAATGGGGAAAATGGATTAGCTTGGCAGAATGGTGGTATAATACCACACTGCATACATCCATTAAAATGACGCCATTTGAAGCATTATATGGCCTTAAACCTCCCCAACTAGCTTTGGGTCCATACCAGCAGAGCAACATAGCAGCAGTAGAAGAAGTGCTCCAAGAAAGACACAAAATAGATCAGTTACTAAGGGAAAATTTGGCTCAAGCTAGAGCTAGGATGAAACACTGTGCTGATAAAAACATGAGTGAACGAGAATTTCAAGTGGGAGATTGGGTTTATTTGAAATTACACCCATATACTCAACAAACCGTGGTGAGAAGATCTAACCACAAACTCGCTGCAAGGTATTATGGGCCATATCAAATAATTCAGAAAATTGGATCAGTCGCTTACAAACTACAACTCCCTACTACTGCACGGATACATCCGGTTTTTCATGTATCACTACTTAAGAAGAAGATTGGGGAGAAAGATGTACCTATCCGAGCACTTCCACATCAGGAACAGGGTCATATGGAGCATACCCAGCCTCTACGAGTACTATCTGCACGAATGGTTAATCAGAAAAGAATAGCTGTAACACAGTGGCTTGTTCGGTGGGAAGGCTCCAGTTCTGATGATGCCACCTGGGAGGATGCAGGGTACATACAGGCATCTTTCCCATCCTTTCAACATTGGGGACAAGTTGAAGCTAAGAGGGAGGGATGTTATGATGGAGGAGCAAGCCAACCGAAATGGGGAACCAAAGGCAGGAGGAGTGTCAGGAAGAAAGAACCAGGTTGTTGCCAAGAAGAAGAGCTGTTACCGCCAATTTCAATTCAAGGGCAAGACGACGCCGTTTTGGATTTAATCGGAACGATGTCGTTTTGAACTAGAGATTTCAATTGTAATAGGAACACGTTTTACACTGGCAATTGGAAAAACACGACTTCCTTCTAATTTTTCTGTTATAACAAGATGAAGGAAGAGGTGGAAAAGGGAGTTGTATTCAGTGCGATTTCCCTCTCTATTCTATCTGTCTTCTCTCGTCCTTATCTCTTTTCTTAGTTCTTCTTCTCATCTTACTCTTAATTCTTACTGTTAACTGTAATTCCATTCAATTAATAGAGTTTACAACTTGGGTCATTAATTCCCAACTGATTACCTTCAATTGCTGGTGTTAATCTGTTTAATTATGTGAATTTGGGCGTGGTTGGGCTCCAACCATAACAATTCCTCTGTCAAAATTTCCACCAACTATTTGCCCGTCATTGCCGTCTCCAATTTCCAATTCAATTTTTGAAACTGAACAAAAAGGTGAAAATGGTTGGCAATCTTCTGAAAATTATTTCATCCATTGCAACTTGCAACTCTTCCCACATCTCAATACCCCTTACCTACAAAATTTCAAACTATGCTTTTGTCGACGTTAATAGGGTGGGGGTAGGGGAGCTTTTGGCCGACCGTGCTATTGTACTTTTGTGTTTGGTTTTGGACTGGGGAGTGGGGAGGTTTTGGGTTTGATTTTTAATTTTGGGTACCACCACAAAAATTATTTTGTGCACTACAAATTTTAATTTTTTTCCTTATTTACTCAAATAGCCCTTAATTTAGGATGTTAAGTGCTTGATACTGAATGCAGAGATGAGTGAAATCAAGAATATGATTGAGATGATAGTTTTTCCCATGCAAATCAAGATACACTTACACTTTGGTCACAAGTGGAGGAAATCATGACATACCATTTTGGATAAAATGTACCTAATTCTGTTGTCAATAATACAACTAAAATCACATGATGGTGTAAATGAAGAGGAATTGGAAAATGAAGGTATAAATGATGTACAGAATGAAGAGCAGCAAGGAGTAGAACTGGATAATGTATTTGTCGATTCTAACTATGAAACAGATGAAGACCATGTTGTTAATGCTGTAATTGATACTCCAAAAATGAATATGGATTTGGTCTTATAAATGAGCAGAAGGTAATGGTTTATTTGTGCTAAATGCTTAAAGGGTTAAGGATGATATTTGTCAACAACGTCCTAAGTTGGGGTCTAAACTTGTAAATTACATCAAACTATAAAAATAATATTCACCGAAAATTTTAAGAAAAGAAAAAAATATGGAAAGTTGACTAATTTACCTTTTTTGAAATATTATTGGCAAATTCTATTCAATTTTCTAACAGTTGATTTAACGGAAGTGGATGGAAGGACCAATTCCATAACAAATGTTTGAAATAAGGGTACAAATATCAAATTTAAAACAATAGGGACCATTTTAGCAATGAATGTAAACGATAAGGACAATTTATGCTAATTACCCTGTTGGAATTGATTATGGTAAAATGGGGACTCAGCTGATTCCCAAATTCGATGGACAAATTGCTGGAATCTGCTATTTAGCAATGAATGTAAACGTTAGGGACCATTAATGTCAATTACCCATGTTTTAAATATGTTTCGGTATATTATGAAATGTGCGCGTTCAGATCAAGAGTACTTCTGTATCATGAAATGTGCGCGTTCAGATCAAGAGTACTTCTGTATCATGAAATTTGAGATTAGGGTTTTGAGTGTGTTTCGAAATTACATGGATTGGGTTGATGACAAAGGTATTTCTCGAACCAATGAATTTTAAGATTAAGTGTTGAGAAATGACCGTGCTGGCTACTGAGATTTTACTAAATTGAACTACTATTGTTCTAATGTGAAGTTCAAATTTAGTTATTTTTATAGAGCTACTAGTAAGACATACGTGCAATGCACGTATCATAGTATAATTGGCTATATGATAGCATAAATAAAAAAAAATTATTTGTCTT
>CAIGRO010273477.1:0-14229 GCA_903798355.1 Fraxinus baroniana | reverse complement strand
CTTGAATCGACCCTCCTACGACATCAGATGTACATATTTATTATAAACAAATTGATACTATCAGAAAACCATGTCGACCAAGAAAAACGTGTGATATACAGAAATTTGAATTTGACAGATGATGAACAAAATACAACATATCAATAAACGTGACAATTGGGAAACAGTTTGAAATTTTATAGGTAAATCGTAATCATAAAATAAGTTAGGGGAGTAATGAAACATATTGTTTGGTCAAGTAGTCCATCTTTTAATGGTCGTAACATGTTACACGAATTTTCTGTTTGATACATAGTGACCATAACAAGTAAAAACGATGAATAATGGATATCGTACAATATGTCAAAGGTGAGTGATCACTTTGAAAGACTTTGAAGTTTGATGAATAAATAGTGATCCAAGTATAAATTGGGAGAGTAATGGCTCATTTTACTCAAGTTTTCATCTTCCCCGTCGGCAATATAGCAAAACTCTCTCTCGACCCTCTCTGTATATATACACATACATATATATTCACACTTTTAACTTCTTACTTTCTACCCCAAACCGCTATAGAGATCCGATCCGCACCGCAACGGATCGAACACCGCCACCATGGAGGAGGCATTGGAGTTGACGCGTACGAAGGACACCAAGGAGAGAATGGCGGGCGTAGAGAGGCTCCACCAACTTCTGGAAGCTTCGCGGAAGAGTTTGACGTCATCTGAGGTGACTTCACTCGTCGACGTGTGCTTGGATCTCTTGAAGGACAACAACTTTCGCGTATCGCAGGGTGCGCTGCAGGCACTCGCCTCTGCAGCTGTGCTGTCCGGTGAACACTTCAAGCTCCACTTCAATGCGCTGGTACCGGCCGCGGTTGAGAGGTTAGGGGATGCCAAACAGCCCGTTAGGGATGCTGCCAGGCGGCTTTTGCTCACTCTCATGGAGGTAGTGTACAATCGCGCAATTTTTTGTGCTTATTTTATTCGTTGAGTTCTTTTTTTTTTTTAATCGAAATGATTTTACTTTTGTGTTATTATACGGTTGTATTTTATCTAATGGGGTACATTTAGAAGCTTCAAGGTGAGAATTGAAAAGATGAGCGGAGATAAATTCCCTTTATCCCGTCAAAATTAGTGGCATAGAATCTTTATGTCGCGTAATGTTCTTCGAGGATGGATTCTTTTGAAAACAAGATTAGCTTAGGAAGGACAACCAAAAAGGAATTGAGGTCTTTCATCCTGTTCAGAGTAGCAGATTTCTTATTTATGATGGCAAGTTGAGTGAGATAATGATTCTATGTCAGTTTAATTGTTCTAAGCAATATTTGAGTTTGATTCAATAAAAATGTGAAAGATCTTGTTATGAAATTAACAGTAGTTGTACGGTCAGAGTAGCAGTTTCTTTTTTCACGAGGTAAGTTGAACAAGTATAATGGTTTTTGTATGACCTTTCTAAGCAATTACTTTGAAGTTCTTTTACTGAAAACGTAAAAGATTTTGTTCTGAAATTAGCAGCAGTAGTGGTGAAGTCACACAAGTTTTCAGTAGTGACTATATAGGATTCGAATTTAGATAGAAAGTTTATATAAAATTTGGTTCCATATTCCTTTCATATTCTGCTTCGTCTGCCCCCGCCAACCAGATGCAGAATTTTTTTCCCTGTTGAATTATGAACGAAGTCTAGTGTGCTTGGTAGAATGTCACTAATTTAGAATCTGAGATGATCGTTGTCATATTTGTCTCAGTTTTCCCATGGATTTTAATGTATCTAAATCTCTGAAACTGTGCCTCAATGTATAGTGTCTCTGTATAGAATTTTACAGGCACAGGCTCCCAAACTACTCTTTTTAAGTACAGACTCTGAAATTTCAAGAATAGACAAGAAAGAACTCGTGTATGCCTCTGACTACCCAAAATTTAAATTTGGGTTTAATATTAGACTCTGACCTCAAGATGCACCACTAACTGCCTCCATAAGATTTAGTGTACTCCCTCCATCTTGCCAATATGGATGCAAAGGATCTCCACTTTAGCAGGGGCGGATCCAAGAAAAATTTTAAGACGGGCTAATACGAAAAAAAAAAAAAAATTTTTTACACATAAAAAATTGCTTTTACTTAATTTTTTTTAAAAAAAGGTGAATTGGGCTGGAGGAACGGCTGTAGCACAGTCCAGCCCCCCTGTATATAACGACATAGAGACCCGGGTCGTTACAAATAAACGCGTGTTTTTTATAACGACTTAGGTCTCTATTCCCAAGCCGTTAACTTACGTACTATTTGTTTTGGATGGGCTTATGCCCATTCACCCTCTCACGGTTTTCTATCGCGTCCCCCAAAATTCGAACCAAAGACCTCTGCCTAATAAGAGACTTAAGTTAAATCCTGATATCAATTGGACAACTATTAGTAAGTCTCTCATTAGACAGAGGTCTTGAATTTGAATCTTAGGGGACGCGATAGAAAATCGTGAAAGTAAGTGAGCATAGACCCACCAAAATAAGACAGTACGTAAGCTAACGATTTCGGTACAAAGACTCGGGTCGTTACACTTGATCCTCCAATGCTCTTTAGGATCCCATTCAAGAAATTGTTGAACATTTCCTTTTGTACAGGTCGTTGGTACCATGTGCTTTTGCAATGATACCTAGGAAAAAAAAGGTTTAGCATTTATCTCAAACTTTGCTGTTGATATTGAGGTTGACTCTGCTGTTGTTATACACAGGTCATTCTTAAAATCCTTCTTCAGTGTGCACCGTTCTACAATCAATATCCTTTTAAACTTACAAAGAAGTAGGATCTTACTTCTGGCATTGGATCTTTAAATTTTAATTTTTCCTGACTCATGAGCAGATGTAGCAATAATGCACTATCTTATGTTAATAACTATTAACTAGTTTTGGTACAGGTTTCTTCATCAACAATCGTTGTTGAAAGAGCAGGATCCTATGCTTGGACACACAAAAGCTGGAGAGTTCGAGAAGAGTTTGCACGTACTGTCACTTCAGCGATTGGTCTATTTGCATCCACTGAACTACCTCTTCAACGAGCTATTCTTCCACCTGTGTGTTGATTGCCTAGTTTTTACTGAATGTGTAAAGTGCATTATATTTGAATTGAAGAGCAAACAAGATTCAGAACCTTACTCATTGTCTTCTTGGATATCAGATTTTGCAGATGTTGAACGACCCAAATCCTGGTGTGAGGGAAGCTGCTATATCGTGTATCGAGGTTATTATTGCATATTTGTTTTCTGTCATATAGTTTATGAACCAGTCACTGTAGTAAAAAAGTGGCGGTAGAAGTACTAATTTTATTATACAACTCATTTTCTTTTATGAATGTTCTTCTTTCTTGTTTGTCATCCGTGCATTTTGGTGTTGGAGACCTTAGATAATTGGTCACAATAATTTGTTTGTCGGGTTGATGGTGATTATCAGTGAAATCAAGGCTACACGCTTGTAATATCAAGAACAATATAAACCTACAAATATTAATTTTGAGGTCTATACAGCCTCCTTGTAATGACATCCAATAAACAATTTGTATGGTTATTTAAAAAAGCTCATTTATTTTATCGCCTATGATTGTCGCCATCTTCTTAATAGATTTTTTATTATTGCGTATGAGGAGCGATGATGCGTTTTGAGATTGAAGAAGAGAAGATCCATTTCTGGGAGGCGTCAATATCAAGAAAAATGGAATAGCAGATAGTGTAGCCTTAAATGCCAAGCATGACCGTGCTTAATTTTGCCTGGCTTTGAATGGGATAAGGTGCTTTAAGCAAAAGGTTCTATAATGCTAGTCATTCAAACTTGGTCAACTGATGGGAACTCTCAAGTCGAGGGTCATTGTGTGGGTTTGGACCTAGCTGGCTGCTTGAATAAACTTTTTCTTCATTTGATTGTTAGGACTTGTTTTAATCGCTGGCCTATTCAAAGCATCTGAGTGTAGGAGTCTGTAGACTTTAAGAATCTGACATTTTAAGCGTGACATAGTTTTGAAGTTATTTGTATTTTGATAGGCTGTAAGCTATGATTTTTGGACTTCTTATTTTGCAAAACTTTTGTAAGTTTTATGTTTCTCTCGCATTTTTATTTAAGTGGCAATGGGAGAAATGTTATATTTCCTTATTGAATATGTGGCATATTATCAACTAGTCTAGTACTGTTGTCCTTGTATTTGCCTGATAATAGGTTTTTATCTTGTCTCTTTTTTCCCCAGGAGATGTATACTCAGGCTGGGCCTCAATTCCAAGATGAATTGCAGAGACATCATCTTCCTACTCCAATGGTAATAGAATGTGGCTAAGGATGATTCACGGGTGTTACATTAAAGTTTTGAGTTGTTATTCTAGTTTTACTGATCCAGTTGGTAGGTAGTATAGCAAGAACTTAACAATGGTTGAGTTAACTATTTTTGTTATGTGATGATTGAATGCAGTTAAAAGATATTAATGCCAGATTAGAGAAAATTGAGCCTAACATTCGCTCTTCAGATATGATTATGAGCAATTACTCTACCAGTGAGAATAAGCCTATAAGCCTTAATCCAAAAAAGAGCAGTCCTAAGGCCAAAAGCTCAATTCGTGAGGCATCTCTCTTTGGAGGTCAGTAACTGTTCTGGAGGCCACAGAAATCTTTGTAATTTGTTTATATATCTCATTTATTAGTAGTTACTACCTTAGTCATTTAACCATCCTGAAATTTCTGTCTGTTTTGTACATCTTTGTACTGCATTAAATGAGTAGTGAGCTTTATAGCATGTTCTAAAATCATCTAGTAGGGGTGAGATCGATTGTTTATGGATATGCAGAAAAGCAATCTGTTTCTGTTTTGAGCTCATTGAGGAATCAACACGTACACTTTTAACATCATGCTCTTTTCTGACTTCTGTTGTTCATTTATGAGTAGCAGATGGTGATGTCACGGAGATACCTGTTGAACCAATTAAAGTATATTCAGAAAGGGAGCTTATGAAGGAGTTTGAAAAAATTGCTTCCACCCTTGTACCAGATAAAGATTGGTCTATGCGTATTGCAGCCATGCAGAGGATTGAAGGCCTTGTTATTGGAGGTTTGTTAAGCACTCATTGCACAACTAAGAGCCTCCGTTTCCACTTTGAAATCATATATTTTAAATGCTTGTGTGTTTTGTTTTATGAATTTTTCCCTTATGGTGTTGTAACTAGCTGTATTTCATCATTGAGATATGTTCCTATACAGATGGTTATTAAAGCAAAGCTAGAACAATGGATGCATTTAGTTTAAAACCCCAATCACATACAGACAGAAAAGTTCAGACAATAGATTGAAGTACATTGAAATCTAGCACGAGATTTGTTTTGAAGATTTATGCTTTGTTGCTCAAAAGTGGTGGTTTTAGGTTGTCTTCAGTTTCTGGAGAAATATTATAATGAGGGTGACCAACTGAAGTGATTTGAGCATTTATTTTCTCATTAAATGGGGCCTTTTGAGAGCCCAACTATGAAACGTGTTTTAATTCATTGAACATGAGCAAGATTTTGTATAAACTAAGATTGTTTAATGTTTTATGTTGTTGAGGAAAGAAGTGGAGCACCTGATGCTATGGTAAATTATAGTCCATATTCATGACCTTATTTTTGTAGTTAGGCTATGCATATGTTATATGTATTTCATTTGAGTTCCATTTTATCAGGTGCTGCTGATTACCCCTGCTTCCGTGGACTTCTGAAGCAACTTGTTGGTCCTTTGAGCACTCAACTGTCTGATCGGAGATCAAGCATAGTGAAGCAGGTGCATAATAACATAAGTTGACCACATAACTACAGCTTCTTTCTGCCTTATAATCTAGTTTCATACCTCTTACATTACATAAACAAGAGGAATATGAAGCCCCTGTTTGGGCTCCATTAAAATTAAGTTTTAGTGAAAAATGTATTTTGGAATAGTAATTTTTTGGAGAATGTGGTTTAAAAAGAAGGAAATTTTTGGGTTTACGTGTAATATTATTTTATTGAACAATGTGTGGTTGAAAAGAAGAAAGAGAAAAATGTATTAAAATTTTAATTGAGCCCAAAAAGGAGTGAAGTTATTTTCATAAAATATGCTCTTTTTGTTAACAATTCTATCCATATATATTTGGTTGCACCTGTTTATTTCTGAGAATATATATTTACAAAAGAGTTCATGCCCTTTCATGTATTCTTCCGCCCATAAACTTCCTGGACTAGCTAATTACACCTAGTGTTAACATTTAAGTAATAGGGATAATTGATTTCTGTATTTGCTACTTAATCGTGCTGAATTCTTTGATTTAGATTTTATATCAACTAATTTCGAGTTTGAATAGAATGTTCCTTTGTTTAAATTTATACATTGAGTTGCTTTCTTGAATCTAAACTCCTGTGATGCTCTTCCTTCTCCATTTTGCTAGGCATGCCATTTGTTATGCTTTCTATCAAAAGAGCTCTTGGGGGACTTTGAGTCTTCTGCTGAGATGTTTATTCCGGTAATAGTAGTCTCTGTACTTAGTTACTATAATGCTGTATGATTATGCATATTTCTCACTCTTTATTTTGACATTTAGGCCCTTTTCAAGCTTGTTGTGATAACAGTACTTGTAATTGCGGAATCTGCAGATAACTGCATAAAAATGGTATTGCTGTATGCCTTACTCATTTAGCTTGTTCCGTTTCTATATTTTGTATACATTCTGTGATTATTTTGTTTTAGCATATGTTTGACAAATGTTTTTAAGCTGATTATAAACCGTCAAAAAAAGGAGTCAAACCAATTTTTATTCAGACAATTTATGATAGCCACAAGTATTACCCACTTATCCACTACTCATTTAAATCTATTTATATAATAAAAATCTGTTTATAAACACTTCCTAAACAAGCCTTTTGTTTTTATTTTCAGATGTTACGTAATTGCAAAGTTCCACGTGTGCTTCCTCGTATAGTTGACTGTTCGAAGAATGACCGAAGTGCAGTACTTCGCACAAGGTATGACTCTGCTTTAGTCATTTGATAAAAAACTGGCTCTACATTAAATAGCATTTAAAGTATCTCTTATATTTTTATTTTCTCGCATCAGATGTTGTGAATATGCACTTCTGATACTTGAATACTGGACTGATGCACCTGAAATTCAGCGCTCAGCTGACCTCTATGAAGACCTTATCAGATATTGTGTGAAGGATGCAATTAGCGAGGTATGTATTGTGTAATCACGAAATGTCTCTACTTCTTGAAGCTGGTGCATGATATGCTTTTTCCTTGCCAATTATTTTTGGTGGAATGAATGTTTGGGCTTAAACCTTACCCTTTCTTTGGTTTCAATTGCATTACCGAAACCTACAGGTTCGATCTACTGCAAGGATGTGTTACAGAATGTTTGCAAAGACCTGGCCTGAGCGTTCTCGGCATTTGTTTATGTCCTTTGATCCTGTTGTTCAAAGAGTAAATATTTATCTAATTGAACCTCTACCTTACACCTTCCTAATAACTGTCGAAGTTATGGACTAAGGATGGAATATTTGTATAGGTAATAAATGATGAGAATGGAGGTATTCATCAAAGGCATGCTTCTCCTTCTCGTCATGAAAGGAGTTCACACATGTCATTTAGTTCTCAAACACCAGCACCTTCAAACATATCCGGTTATGGGACTTCTGCTATAGTTGCAATGGATAGAAGTGCTAGTGTGTCCTCAGGGGTATCTATTTCCTCTGGAGTACTTCTTTCACAAGCAAAGTCTGCAGGTAAAGGCACTGATCGTAGCCTGGAAAGTGTGCTGCATGCAAGCAAACAGAAGGTCACTGCTATAGAAAGTATGCTGAGAGGTTTGAATATATCTGAGAAAAGCCGATCCTCCAGTTTGGACCTAGGTAGTTATGTCCTTTTCTAATACTTTCCCTGGTCTCAACTTATCTTTTCCCCCTCAACACAATTTCATTTTCTCTGTTTTTTGAGTAATTGGTTGTTTCAATTGTGAAATATTGCCACCAATGAGCCTGATGGATAACATCTTGAATCCTTTGTGATGGCTAACCTTTTGTTTTATTGCTCCTAGTGCAGGAGTTGACCGACCATCATCTCGTGACCCTCCGTTTCCTCTTGCTGTTCCAGCCTCGAATGGTCGTACAAATTCTTTTGTGACAGGTACAATGTCTGGTAGGTCTAAAGGTAATAATCGCAATGGAGGCTTGGTTTTGTCTGATATCATCACTCAGATTCAAGCTTCTAAAGATTCAGGTAAATTGTCTCACCACAGTAGTGTGGGAAGTGAACCTCTATTGGCACCTTCTTCCTGTTCATCCAAGAGAGCTGCTGAGAAGCTACAAGAAAGAGGTTTGGTTGAAGAAAAAGCCGATGTTAGGGAGGCAAGGAAATATAAGAACTCTCATGTTGATAGGCAATATTTGGATGCTCCTTACAAAGATGTTAACCATAGGGATTCCCAGAATAATTACATACCAAATTTTCAACGACCTCTTCTAAGAAGAAATACTGCTGTGCGAATATCCCCACACAGGAGGAGCTTTGATGATAGTCAGCTTGCTCTCGTAGATATATCGAGTTATTCGAATGGTCCAGCTTCTCTTAATGATGCATTCAGCGAAGGGCTCAGTTCTAGTTCAGATTGGAGTGCTCGAGTTTCGTCATTTAGCTATATTCGCTCCCTTCTGCAGAGAGGCCCAAGAGGTATTCAAGAAATTGTGCAGAGTTTTGAGAAGGTCATGAAGTTGTTCTTCCATCATTTGGATGATCCCCATCATAAAGTTGCACAAGCAGCACTTTCTACTCTTGCAGATCTTATCCCAGCTTGCAGAAAGCCTTTTGAAAGTTACATGGAGAGGATTCTTCCTCATGTTTTCTCACGGTTGATAGATCCAAAGGAATTAGTAAGGCAGTCATGCTCAACAACATTGGAAATTGTTGGCAAAACGTATGGTACAGATTCCCTTCTACCAGCTTTACTACGTTCGTTGGACGAACAACGTTCTCCTAAGGCTAAATTGGCTGTTATTGAGTTTGCAATTAATTCATTTAACCACCACTCATCAAACTCTGACGCGTCTGCTAACAGTGGCATCCTTAAATTGTGGCTTGCTAAGTTGACACCACTTATCCATGAGAAAAACATAAAACTGAAAGAAGCAGCTATAACCTGCATCATATCTGTTTACATCTATTTTGATTCTCCAGCAGTGTTGAATTTCATTCTTAGCTTATCTATTGAAGAACAAAATTCCTTAAGACGAGCTCTTAAGCAGTATACTCCTCGTATAGAAGTAGACTTGATGAACTTTATGCAGAACAGGAAAGAGAGGCGTGGCAAGTCGTCGTATGATCAGTCTGATGTCATCGGAAGTTTTGCTGATGAGGGTTACATAGGAGCATCAAATAAAAGCCATTTGTTTGGGAGGTATTCTGCTGTTTCTGTCGATAGGGATGATGGTAGAAAATGGAGTTCTCTTCAAGATGCATCACATATCATAAACTCTACTGGTCACTTAAAATCTGATGAAGCTCAGGAACTCTTGCATCATACACCGGAGAATGGTTCCTACCCTGATAACCCTACTTCTGATTTTCAGAGTCTGAAATGTGCCTCTGATATGACAGCTGATGATAGGGGTTCTTGGGCTAACCAAGTAGAAACTATGGAGAATCTTACGAGGCTTGATGTTTCTTCAACACCACATTTGGACGACAATGGACTGGTTGGCTCTGATCATCCATGCATCGCTGCAGAAATTGGGGTTGATAATGAGCTTTTATCTGAACTGACACTTGATCACACTAAACTTCCTGCATTCAAGATGAACTCTTCACCTGAAGCGGGGCCAAGCATTCCCCAGATTCTTCATTTAGTGAGTTTTTTCGTTCCATTTGCATGCTTCAAATTATGTTGTTCCTTAAAAATAATTTTCCGTGCAATCTCATCCTTCTTGACTCGTATGGTTTTCATTATTCTGTTCTCTTTCGCAAGAACTTACATATCAATTAAACTGATGAAATTTTGTCTGTCATTTTCTTGTCTTTTCCCCCTTTTTTCCCTACTGTGGGTAGATATGCAATGGGAATGATGAAAATTCTACTGCAAAAAAGAGTGAAGCACTTCAGCAGTTACTTGAAGCTTCTGTATCCAATGATCAATCAATTTGGAGCAAGGTATTATTACTCTTCAAAAATTTAAATGACTGCCAATCGCTATAATTACTTTTAGTTATATATCACCTTCATAAGAGTGCATCTAATTATAGTTTGCAATGAGAAAAAGACATCTTGCATCTATTAATAATTTTTGGCATATTGCAGTACTTCAATCAGATTTTGACCACTGTTCTTGAAGTTTTGGATGATTCTGATTCATCAATTCAGGAGCTGGCCCTATCATTGATTGTTGAAATGCTGAAGAATCAGGTCCATTTTCTATGTTATTGTGGGTGTGGATCACTGACACTTGTATTTCTTCCCCCATCAGCCCTTTGTTCCATCTTTATTAATTTTTCTGTAATTTTTAGCATCATCTTTATTAAATTCTCTGTACTTTTTAGCAGAAAGATGCTATGGAGGATTCTGTTGAGATTGTAATTGAAAAACTGCTCCACGCGACAAAGGACAGTGTTTCAAATGTAAATTTTTTTTCTTTCTGATACTCCCGAGTGTCCATTTAATGTGTTTTCTTTCCATGCCTCACCCCTTTTGACTATTTAATTTAGGTTTCAAATGAACTAGAGCACTGCTTGTCTATAATGTTGTCTCAGTACGATCCATTTAGATGTTTAAGTGTAAGTACTACTAAGACTCAATTTAATTGTCAAAATCCCTTAATTATATTTGGTGTTTTCTACTTTTGCTTGATCAAGTATTTTGCGTTCATTGACATTTCAGGTCATTGTTCCTTTGCTGGTTACTGAAGATGACAGAACTCTTATCACATGTATAAACTGTTTGACAAAGGTAGATCCTCCTAAATTTATTTGCTTCGGAGATGGAAAGTTTTTTATTTTTTATTTTTATGGAACCCAAATATTATTTTCATGCTACTTCGTTTCTTTTACAGATTGTCGGTAGGCTCTCCCAAGAGGAACTGGTGGCTCAACTACCTTCATTCCTGCCAGCTCTTTTTGATGCTTTCGGAAACCAGAGTGCAGATGTTCGCAAGGTAAATGTTTTTTGTAGAAATTCAACTAGAAATCAACTCAGAAACAAAACCACAATTACTTCACTAGATATAGCTTTGATACCAACTGTTGATAAGCACTTTCTTATTTAAAACTAAGGAACTTACGAAAATTGTAATCCTGTTTTGCTTTAGTTCGAGTTTGATTTGATATGAATTTTCCCTTGTTGGCAGACTGTTGTTTTCAGTCTAGTCGACACCTATATCAAGCTTGGGAAAGCATTTTTGCCATATTTGGAGGGGCTGAATGCTACACAACTACGGTTGGTGACCATATATGCAAATAGGATATCACAGGCGAGGAACAGTACTCCTATCAATGCTACCCTATGATCAGCATTCATATCTATTGTTTGGTGCAGAGGAAGTGTTTTTTTTTTTTTTTTGTCATTTATTCTTTGTATATTGTGTGAATATGCAAGTGGAGGGTGTGTTTATTTTGTATTTTGCATACATTTTTTTATGTCAATTTACATGGCTTGAAGAACAAAGAAGAAAAGTTGTGTGTGAAAACAAACATGTTATGTATTCTTTTGTGCCATAATGAAATCATCTGCTCCTCTCATTCTCCCATTTTCAAAATTTTAATGCATTTTTAAAGCAATTTGTAGAGAAAATAGTAAAAAGATTTTTGGTAAATTTCACTATGGGTCCCAAATCTTTTACCATTTGTTTCATCCTCATTCTTTTTTATCTGCTTTCCTGCCCCTAATCTTTCATTTATTCTCTCATATCATCCTCAACTAAATTGGTGCTAAG
Organism: Fraxinus baroniana; assembly: GCA_903798355.1. Taxonomy (NCBI): domain Eukaryota; kingdom Viridiplantae; phylum Streptophyta; class Magnoliopsida; order Lamiales; family Oleaceae; genus Fraxinus; species Fraxinus baroniana. Next base: position 2,311 of record CAIGRO010273477.1, on the reverse strand, counting down.
CACCCATGGATCCAATGATTATAGATAGCATTATTTTGTGCGAAAAATCCAAATCAAGAGTGGAGTATAACGCATTTCTCAAATTGAGCTAAAATTTGATATTCATTTATTCAACATGTTTCGAGTTTCACGAAAATCTTCTTTCTTCACCTTTAGCCCCCGTCTGGTGCACATCATTTCTAAGAGAATGCATTTTTTTGGTTGATGTGATGGGAAATATGTAGTTGAAAAAGAAGGAAAAGTTATTGATGTGATGGAAAATAATATTTTATTGAAGAATGTCTGGTTGAAAATGAGTAGAATAATGAGAATGAAAAAAAGAATGTGGCTCAAACAAGGGCTTAGTAAGAAATATTATCATTAAAAAATGGGAACAATGCGTAAATTAGGATTTTTGTAAACACTATTTCAAAATTAAGGATAAATATTTTAAATTTCAAAAATCAGGTTTTCATTAAAACTAATTTATAATTTAATTAATTAATTATATATTATATTAATAAATATATAAAGGTTAAAGTTCTATATAGTTTGGTTACAATTCAGAAATTTTAAGGTCACAATTCAAAAATTTTATACGTTACAATTAGTTCATCAGTCACAAATTAAAAATTTAAAAGTCACAATTTATTTATCGGTCACAAATCACAAAATTTATAAGCCACACAACTTATTTTACTGTCACAAACCTATCAAATTAATTAATCACAAATTATTTCAATGTCACAATTGAAAAATTTTATACGTCACAATTTAATTTATCAGCCACGGATCAAAATTTATAGATCACAAATTATCGAAATTTAAGGTCACAAATTAATAATGAGTTACAATAAATCAAAATATCGGTCACATATACCAAACACCCCACCCCCGTCCCGATACTCCACCAATATTTGGTCACAAATCAACCAAATAATTGGTCACAAATACTACCCCACCCTCGCCCTTGCCACAACACCACCCAAACCACCACCGTCACAATATCACCACAACCACCGCAAGAATGACAACAAAAAACAACATCCCAACACAAAAAAAAAACCACCGCAGCCACTGCCTTAATAATAACAAAAAACGACCAAAATATATCCACCGTAGATCTCCTACTGCCATAAATCATTTGCCACAAATCCATCGCAAATCCGCCACCATCGCCTACCACAGATCCACCACTGCCGCCCAAAAACACCACCACAACACCGCCCCATTTTTGCCTCAACCTACACTAGTACTAAACTATCACAACAACCACTACTAAAAAGCCTTGACGCCGCTCGCATCACCACCCTCTGTGCACGTCGCTTGCAGCACCGTTGTGCACCCCTTGCTAAAAACAACCACCCTCTGTGCACGTTGCTCGTAGCACCGCTGCGATTTCTAATGGATGGATGGACGTCGTTACTACAACTTCTGATCGCCTCTTCGTTTACGGATCGCACCACACCGCTCGCAGGCGCGTCTTCATTCACGGATCGCTGTAATCAGTGTGTCCTGACGATTTGAGGGAGGAGAGGCGGTGGTGGCGCCGTCGAGATGGTGCCAGTGATGATGGTGCAGCAGGTGGCAGCGCATGGATAGAGAGGGGGAGGGAGGGAGAGAGAGAGAGAAAATAAAATAATTAGGGTTAAATTTGTGTATGATTGATTTAAAAAAAAAATTTAAAAATCATTAATTAAAACCTAATTTATGTAATTTTAAAGTTGATTTTGTATTTTGGAAAATAGCAACTTAAAAACAGGTGAGACTATAATTTCCTCTTTAAAAAACTTGATATTTAAATAAAGTGGTATTTTTATTTAGGATCTGTTTAGGTTGGATTAAAATTTGATTTTAATTTAAGTCAACGTTAAAAAATCAATATTAACCACATCTTTCATAAGTTTCACATCTTTTCAATCACACATTTTAAAAACTTCTATCATAATTCACTAAGTCTAAAAATCTTATTTTAATCCACACCAAACTAATTTTTATCGTACATACCTGTTTGAAACCCATTTTGAGAATAATAGAAATTTTGGAATAGTGATTGATGTACGAATGTGTGGTGGAAAAGTAATGAATTTTTTTTTTAATTTGTGTGTAATATTATTTTATTAGAAGAATGTGTGATTGAAATGAAAAATAAGAATAAGAATGAAAAATTAATGAGTATCAAACAGGGGCCTAATTTTTATCAATTGATACTTTGCAATGTAACCATGTATCCCTTTCGAAAAAAGGATAAAATTTGGGGGAGCACGTGAAGTCACGTGCCTCGAATTGCTTTGCTTTCTTGACTAGAAAGATTTCTCTCTCAAATATTCCC
>CAIGRO010273444.1:0-11972 GCA_903798355.1 Fraxinus baroniana | reverse complement strand
CTCTTTCAGAACACTTTAGTAGAGACCATAAACAATTTAAATGTTATGTTATTTTATATATATATATAACAAAACAAAATATTACGCGTGTTCTTCAATTAATTATATTTGAATTGATCTCATCACTCTATAAACTCTGGTGAAGTCACCAATTGGTGTTGTTCCTACTTCTTTCCTCTCAGTTTCTTGGCCATATATTAATAACAACAATGCTACAATGAGCATTATTCTATTAATAATAAGTGGAAATTGTACACAACTTGATTGCTAGGTCAAGAAAAACCTAATCTTGAGAAGCCAAACGCGTCATTAATTATTGGATCATTGACGTTGGAAAAGGATGTAAAGAAGCTGTGTTAATCTCTTTAATGGAGAAGACTTGTAGCGATGACTTATTGACGACAAAGACTTAGTGCATTGTTCAATTATTTTGTTTAAAAATTTTAAATTGGAATAATTAACTTCGTTCCGTTTTATCATAGGAAATTCAACGCATAATTTTTTTTGTAAATAGATGATAACGAGATTTGAGCCTAATGCTTTACTGGTTTGGATGTGCGTCGATTCATTTTATCCCAAAAAATAAAATAAAATAAAATAAAGTATTAAAATCAGCTAATCTATTTATTTAAGTTTTGTTTTACTTCTGTTCTTCCAGTTTGATTTTGGGAACATTTCTCAAGGTTACAATTGGATGAGATTGGAAGAATAAGCTGGGCTGAGAAATCAGTGGGCCAAATGGTGCCAACTATCTGTAATTAAAGAATGAAGCCCAATAATATTAAATTGAAAAAAATAGCAGTAAAAGCATTTCCCTATTTTTAAAGAGTAATTTCTACAATTAATATAGTATCTATAAATTTAAGAGTAAATTTTTTTACTTATTCCAACAAATTATTTATATTTAACTCTTAATTAATACTGTGTCCCAAAAAACATTTATTGTTTTTCCGTATCGTTTATTTTCACTAGCTTCCCTCCAATTTATTATAATATTTTTATGTTGAGAATTGAAATACTTTGAACGCATTTAATTTTATAGAGTGGATTTGATTCTCTAAATTTAGAGAGTCAAAACTCATTCTCTAAACTAAAATATTAATTTAAAAAGTCTTTTGGAGTACAATTTCAAAGTTTTAACTCTTTAAAATATATAGCGTTTCATATTTAAAGAGCCTCTTGAAAATGTTATACTGAATTAAATGTTGACAGAGAAGGTTATATTATTTAGAGGTTTAGGTAAAATCTTGTATTCATTCAAAAAAAAATTATAAAAAAATAAATTAAAAGAAAAGCGATCACAAAGTCAACAAGGATACATGACGAAAATCAATTTTTTCCTTGATTTGACAAAAATTTCTTACAACAATCGTGAACACGATGCATACCAGACAACAATTATTGATGATAATGCATCTCTTAATGTCGTCAGCAATCATTGACATTGTTTCCTTCGCTAATACAAATGAAGAAACATTTAGGGTTGTTCTCTTCATATTTCAATTTTGAGTTTTGAATTCATTTTTCAGTTTTGTGTTTCGAGTGTCTGTTTATTTATTGATAATATTTTAAAATTTTTGAAAAAATTTACTTTTTAATATTAATAGTTCGTTACAAATCTTGACTCATGGATCCACATAAGGACAGAAAAGTCCAAATATATAAGTTGGTTAAAAACCCAAAGATCTAAGCCATTAAATTTAAATAAATTTTAATTCAAAATATTGATGAATAATTGGGTTTGAAGCACAAAGATTGGCTGCATGGTTCTCAAAGATTACAACCCAAGTTCGAATCACCATATACATATTTTTATAAAATTTTATTCAAGGTAAAGAATTTCTCATTTTCATATTAAGAATCAATGTAGGTTTATGTGTAAATGTAATCCCCAAAATAAAAAAGAAATAAGAAAAAATTAATTTAACCATAACTTCGAAGACGCAAGAAACACATTTTTTAATAAATCCAAATACTAAGATTCTGGGCATTGCATATGAGCATTTAGTTACATAAGAATTCAATTAAGGATTGCAAAATTAATAAAAAGTGTATCTCTATACATAAAGTATTGGATTACATCATCTATTTTATTTATTTTTTAAAAAAAGGAGAAAAAAATGAAAGTCTTACATTGAGAATCCGCCTTCTCACCCCCCAAGTTCTTCAAACCATAGACTTCACGTTTTCTTTTCTCTTCTATTTCTAATCCTTTTCCCTATTTGTGTAACCTCGGATTTGTCAAAAAATAGGTTCGATCTACCTTGAACGTCTTGTTCTCGACTTACACCCAAACACTCTAGTGGTTTTTAAAAACCGCCGTGACAACTCCTCCACTTTTCTTTTACAATTCCCCACGATCACCCAATCTTAAAATTTCACCCCAAATTTCATTATTAGTGTAGATTACAAGATTTCATCTTGATGTAGGCAACTATAAATCAAAATCATCTTGGATTTTTTATTGCACAACGTTAGTACGGCTATCCCTAATTTTTTTTTTTTTTTTTTTTCAAATTTATGCATTTTTATGGGCTTTATAGCTTAGAATGGATTACGAGCTTTGATTTGTGGATGATACAGTGGTGAATTTTTTGGGTTGGAATGTATGAAAATTTGGGTTTGATGATAAACAATCAACCCGGAAAGAAAGAATTAAACAATTGAACGAGCAATTAATTAATCAAAGCATTATCAAAATTTCATTAAAACTATAGACACAAAAGGTTTGCCCATCATGCTTTGAACTCAAAAGTATAAGATAAAAAGTGAATTCATAACCCACCCAGATAAGTTAGAATAAAAATTGATACAATTCTTAGGGCGTGTTTGGTATGACTTGAAATCCAATTAAAATTGAAAATATAGTCGTTATTGGGTCCCGCTCGTCTAATAAAAATCAGCAATAACGACTAATTTTTCGATTTTAATCTCTACCGAACACGCCCTTAATTTTGAATCTCTCCACCCATTTTAAAAAGTGAGAAATGTTCATTTACTGTGTGAAACCTTGTGCCTTATTAAAACTATTAGATAAGAGCAGTGTTCTAAATAGCGCCGCTATAGCGCGGAGCGTGGCGAAAACGCTCCACATCGGGGTATTCGGGTAAAAAAGCGGTCAACCCTTTTTGTTGACCACTATAGCGGGGTTAAACGCTGCTATAACGTGCTTAAGCGCGCCTTATCCGCCCCCTCGCCCCCCCTTTTTTTGCCATAATTTTTTTTATATAAAAATATATTTAATGTTTTAAAAATAATTAAAANCACTATAGCGGGGTTAAAAGCTGCTATAACGTGCTTAAGCGCGCCTTATCCGCCCCCTCGCCCCCCCTTTTTTTGCCATAATTTTTTTTTATATAAAAATATATTTAATGTTTTAAAAATAATTAAAATAATATTAAAAATACAAAACGCTTTACGACGTTTATTTTTCGCATTGACACGCTTAATCTTGTAATTCTTAATTCTCGGCATCGACGCTACGCAACGCTTTACGCTTTTTAGAACATTGGATAAGAATTTGTACTCCAAATTCGATGATAAACGTATGTGTCGGTGCAAGATCTTAATCCTTTGTGAATGCTCAAACGAGAAAGTTGATAATTTTTTAGCCGAATCTCTGTGAAACAATTATTCGGGTTCATTAGATAGGCAAATGTGGAATGTAATTCAAATTCCATGTTATTTGAAAAATAACAACTTATCAAACTCATTGGAATTCATTTTCTATGAAAAAAAAGAAAATGCAACTTAACGTGGTTGTATTTAGGAATTCAATTTTCATTTTCACATTGCAATCAAACGGCCAAAAGTCGAATTTGTTTTCCTTAGATATGACATTTTTCATGAAAAATATGGTAATCAAATATGACCTTAGTGCTCTCTTTTTTTTCTTTCTTTTTTTTTTGGTTTTCGGAGCTCAAACAATTATTGGTTCTACTGAATTATCGAAGTTAATATTTCGAAACAAAAACTGTTCGTTGAACAGAAAAATCCTTATTTTTCGCAATAATAGGTGTAAATATAGGAGTATCCAAACATTTGTGTTGGGATGATGATTTAATGAATGTTCCCTCACCAGCTGGGCATTTGAACAGTTTCATGTCAAGTTGGTATTGGATGTGTACAAAGGACATAAAATGGGTAAGCCCAATGTCAAATTTAATCGACCATAAAATTTATTTTTTTTCTTAATCCTGTCCTCGAACAACCTAGAAAGTCATTTATATTGATTGGTCCGATTTTGTCCCACTTTTGGGCACAAACAATTTAAGGTTTATACCCAGACGAGGACGATTATGTCATTTAAGCGTGCTCTTGTCCATAGTTATGTAATTTGTAGGAAATGCATTTAAGAACATGACTTAATGGGCACTTCTTTGAGCCATATTTTGAAGAAAAAATATATTTTGGCAGAGTTATTTTTTTGGAGAATGCGTTGTTAAAAGATAAGAAAGTGTTATCGATTTACGTTTAATATTATTTTATTAAAAAAATGTGATTGAAAATGAGTTTGAAAAAATGATTTTTTTTTTTCTTTGCAAAAATGGGGCTCAAACAAGGGTTGGATACGTCGTTGATAGAGAAACTATTTTACTTTTCCATGAAAATTTTATACTTCCCAATATATGTATATTGAAAATCATTCGAGGAAAATGCTAGTCCAGTTTTGAAAAATTAAATAGTGAAAATAAAAAAAAGAAACAAGACTATTAATCAAGGGATAAATTTCATTTGTACTTAAGAGTTGAACACATAACATATATATATACAAGGGAACAACAATAAATGATGTTGAAAAAAGTAAAATAAAGCGTTTGTTGGAGTTTTTAAAAAAATTATATGTTTTTTAAGAGTAATATTATTTAGCATCATTAGTGCTTAACAACGGTTTAGGTAACAATACTAGTGACATTAAATTACATGTCAATTAAATGTATCTCATAATGCTACATATATCGGTGTTATAGTACTACTGATGTTAGATAATATTATTCTTTAAAAATAAATATTCATTTGAAAATTACTCTCCTATGGAAAGTAGGTCTTCAATCTTAGAGGGTATTTGGTAAAGATTAAAATTGAAAAATTAATCGTTATTGTTGACTTTTATTAGACGAGTGGGACCCAATAACGGCTATATTTTCAATTTTAATCAATACCGAACAAATATTTAAAATGGAACAATTTGGTCACTAAGTTTTTGGGTACTAATCCGAATTGAGAATGAAAACCTAGTTTCATGAAATCTCTATAACAATTTAACAAAAATTCAGACAGTTTTCCTTTTAGTGGACACGCATCGGGATGGATCTATATGACCAACCCACCTAGACATCAAGTTGGCTGGAATTGAGTTTTCAATGGTGGATTTTTCTGATGGCCCACTTTTACCAGACAGAATGAAGAAGATGGATCTTTTGTTGCCCTATTAGGGTTTTTGGGATGGCCCATTTTTACCAAAAACTGAAAGGGACTTTTGCATAATTACCTTGCCAGTGAGTGTGAATATTACAACTCAAAGCAATAGTGAGTTTAATATTTGACTTATATGTGCATGAGCTAATACAAACAAAATTTGAACCTAAAATCAATGTGAAATAGTGACAAAATGTAAGAAGATTGATCGTTGCAACTTTTATTACCACACACACCTAACAAGACAATTTGCAAGCAGTGGTGTCACGAGAAACTTTTCTTTATGTAGGGAATTTGGACCAATTTTAAGACTTGTCGAAATGGCTTATCGTCTTCTCTCGAGAAAAAGGTGGTTATATTGTCTCCATATGTTTCTTTTGTTGTATCAATGTTTATTACGGGGTAATTAACACATTGTTAGAAATTTTAATAGTTGACATACTATAAAGTGCAGAAAAATTTATCGACTGATCGAGTCTCGTGACAACACGATGTCCTAAAACGAAATTGTCCGTCGATTACTGCTGCGACCTCCGTGGACAATCACCTCCAGGATACAACGATCAAATAAACCAATTGTGCAGCAATCACAAAAAGTTTTCAGAACTCTCCAGTGTACTCCAAAAATATGTAAAATAAAGAATATTTTTTCTGTATATGAAAATATAATCTCGTTTTTTGTTGTGATTTTCTACTATCCAAAAGTGTGTTTATATAGGCAGAAAGATATGTAACTTCCTCCACCATGATCTAGTATTAAGTTACAGATATAATGGCCAGTGGTAATGGGTGTTAATACTGGGTAGTTAAAATAGTCATATTCTACTGGCTAGTTGACCCATTAAATAATTTCGAAAATGATTAAAAATAAAATAATTTTAATATAATGCGTGAGACGTGGCTCAAACCTTGACCTCCCACACAAATTCCACACTTTTACCAGTTGGACACTTTATCTTAATTAATTATTTCTTTCACATATTATATTTATAATATATAACACACATAACGTCCTTAACTTTCACTATTATTGTGGAAAATGTCTTTATCTTTCATTTTTTTTGACATTTTCATCTTTATTTCAACATTTCATTGTGCAGAATGTCATTTTGTAGGTAAAAAAGTTAATTTTCAACAGAAACGAAGGATATACCCTTTTGTTTAAATAAAACAAAAAGAACAAGAAATAAATAATTACAACCATAGTCCCAAATTTTTTTGAAAAGTGCAAATGCGTCCCAAATACATTATTAAAAGGGTAAATAGAACATAATGTCTCTACCCTTTTTTTTTCCTCCTTTTGCATTTTCACCCTTAATTACTCATTGGATTACACAAATCATCATTTCAATCAATTTATCAATAAAAGCCGTGAAATAACAAATATACCATCCTATTTTTAAATTTTAAAAAAAATTAATTCATTTTTTAATAATTTATTTGTGACTCGTTTGCATTTTTTTTTTAAAAAAACAATTTTTAATTTTTTAAACAATTTATTTGAGACTCGCACACGTTTTAATTTTTTTTCTTTAATTTATAATTCTCTCATAATTTATTTGGAATTCATTTGCACTTTTTTTTTTAAAAAAATAAAATTCTAATTTTTAATAATTTATTTGGGACTCTTTTTCACTTTTTAAAAAAACTTGAGACTGTGATTGCAATTAGTTCTTTATTTTTTTTTTAAAAAAATAATAGAATCATTTCACAACTTTTTATTAAAAAAAAATGAATAGAAATAATGGTTTGGCAATTAAATGTATAATTAAAGGTGAAAATGTCAAAAAAATGTAAAGTATGAATTTTTTCACAATAATAGTAAAAAGTAGGGACATTATATACTAATTACCCTTTTAATAATTTATTTGGAACTCATTTGCAATTTGTTTTAAAAAAATTAAGACTATGATTGTAATTAGTTATTTCTTTTTATTTTTGTTTTTATTTAAACAGAAGTGCATATCCATCGTTTCACAACTTTAACGGAGAAAATGGATACAAATGACCTTTTACGCAATGAAATGTGGAAATAATGGTGAAAATGTTAAAAAAAAAAAAGAAAAAAAAGAAAGATATTGACGTTTTCTGCAATAATAGTGAAAGGTAAAAACGTTATGTGCTAATTACAATTTAATTATGAATTTCTAATAATTGGAAACGAACATGCACTTAGGTTGCAACGTTTTTAGTTGCAATTTTATCATTAATCTTTAATTGACTTGGATATCATGTACCTGATCATAGTTTATGTCCAAATAATATGTTAAGAAGGTATAAAATGTTTATTTGCTTTCCTTATTTTTAAATAATAATAAAAAAAAAACAAGTACGAAAGTGCGACGAAATATTTGGTCCCATTTCAAATCACGATGACATAATATTTGGACGAAACCATCATTAGTGAAAATACGTGACAAAAAAAATAAATATGAGGATACATTTGTTACAATATACAAAAGTTTGAGACCTTTAATATATTTAAAATATGGTAGCAATATAACCGTCATTTTAAAAATTTAGAGAATTAAAAACAGAGAATAAAAAATATATATAAAAAAAAGTGAATGTAATAATTGAAATAATGGAACTAAAATTCGAAAAAAAAACACGACCTGTAAGATAAAAATTTATTCAATATATAAAAATCGTTATAGTCACACATTATCTCTCGCCACAAATTTTCAAGTGCATCTATAAAAGTCATTTTAGTCACACATTATCTCTTGGGCGCTAACTACTAGGAGTCATACAAAAGAACATTAAGTAATCAAATCAAGATGCCCACAAGGTAGATTATGCCCATGTTTGGCACTCATTCTCTATTTCATTCTCATTCTCATTTTTTTCTCTTATTTCATTTCAACTACACATTCTTTCAATAAAAATTTTTATCATCAAAAATGGGTTTCAAACACACCCTATAAATGATCTCCAAATTACACTTCGTGAGAATGTCTCACAATTGGACGAATCTTTAGAAATTCAATATATGTGACTAAACAAATTCTAATTTACGAGTAATTGAGATATGAAAAATTGAGGGAGATAACACCTGCAAAGTCCTCAAATGTTGGGCACTGAGGAGATTTGGAGACTAGACAATCGAAGTAGTCAATACAGATTAATATAATTTATCGTTCAAATTTACTTGAAAAAATAATTAATGGCGTGTTCGGTAGAGGTTAAAATCGGATTAAAATTGAAAAACTAGTCGTTATGTTGACTTNTTATTTCGTTTACAAAAAAAGCACTTGAATATGATGCTGAATTTATTTTGTTCGCCATAATCTGTATTTTGTTTTCCTTGGTCTGTGTGTAATTTTTTCACTAGTATGAATGGAATATGCATATCTTACATAGAGCCCATTTGGTAGAGATTAAAATCGTATTAAAATTGAAAAACTAGCCGTTATTGTTGACTTTTATTAGACGAGTGGAATCCAATAACGGCCATATTTTTAATTTTAATTGAATTTTAAGATGTACCGAGCATGCCTAAATATATGAACATTTTTTCAAAACGGTTACTTTTTTGTTTCAAGGAATTATGAGTGATAATTCCTCTACAATAAATAATTCGCTCCAAAGTCGATCATTTTACACATTTCCAATTTTTCTTGGAAATTATTTTCTTATTTTCCTAAAAGCTAGATTTTATCCTTGAATGGGTTCAGAACCCGGGCCCACTGAAAATCGAGAGAGCCAAATCAATGAGTCACACTCCACTGTATTGACGTCTCTGGCCATTAACCTAGAGAAAAAAAAAATGAAGGGTCCCACAAACAAGAAATATGGAAAAATGGGCCCACTAATGTCGGTTGGTAACCCGATTGGGTGACATACGGATTGTGACCCAGTAGACCATTAGGCATATAATGTGGACGGTGTGTAAATATATGGACTATGGAGTCAATACAGGGCTGAGTCATGGTCCTTGGTGGACATGATTGAGCCAAGACATGCTTGGTTGCTAGCACCATTTTTAGACAGTGGTGGACACTGACTGAACCAAGTCAGACTTGCGGTTCACAATATTTGAGAAAAGACGTACGCTAAAGTGAGCCTTTTCAATTGAGAGCCCGTTTGGTAGAGATTAAAATTGAATTAAAATTGAAAAATTAGTCGTTATTGTTGACTTTTATTAGACAGTGAGACCCAATAACGACCATGTTTTCAATTTTAATTGAATTTTAATCGATACCAAACGGACCCTGAGTGAATCTATAGCAACTTTTCATCGGAAGTGGTTCTTCCAAGCGCCTCATCTATTAAAATTTCTCTAGAAAATGGAAGTCATTTTTGATACCGTTGTTAGAAGAACTTGTGAGAAATCGCCCTCAAAATTAACTTACATGACAATCCATTTTTTAGCAAGAAAATAGTTTTTTATTTAAAGTAGCACTCTCCAAGTCGTCTAATTTGTAAGAGAGGTCTCTCGAGAAGATGTGTCTTATCTAGTACCACCGTTCCAATAACTCGTTAAGAATCATCCTTAAACTTCGACTACTAAAGATAGAAAACTTAGGGTTCGTTTAACATGACTTTTACTTTTACTTCTCGTAAAAGAGTTTTTAGATAAAATCACCTTAATTTTTTGTTTAGAAATTAATTTTTAAAAGAGTTTCATAATCCATTTTTAAAGGAAGTGACATTGGATTAGTTTCGCTTAAAAGCTCTTCTAACTGCAAAATGCACTTTCATAAAATTAACCAAATGAGTTTAACAGCAATTTCTGGATCTCAAAATATCGTTTTTAGCTTTTCAAAAGCCGTGTAAATTGGCCTTACATGTGTGCTTATATGCTTACAAGATAGGAAGTCGTTACAACATTGACGTCCCAATCTCTCCAAGTCGTCTAATTTGTAAGAGAGGTCTCTCTAGAAGATGTGTCCTATCTAGTACCTCGGTTCTAATAACTCGTTAAGAATCATCCTTAAACTTCGACTACTAAAGATAGAAAATTTAGGGTTCGTTTAACATGACTTTTACTTTTACTTTTACTTCTCGTAAAAGAGTTTTCAGATAAAATCACCTTAATTTTTTGTTTAGAAATTAATTTTTAAAAGAGTTTCATAATCCATTTTTAAAGAAAGTGACATTGGATTAGTTTCGCTTAAAAGCTCTTCTAACTGAAAAATGCACTTTCATAAAATTAGCCAAATGAGTTTAACAGCAATTTCTGGATCTCAAAATATCGTTTTTAGCTTTTCAAAAGCCGTGTAAATTGGCCTTACATGTGTGCTTATATGCTTACAAGATAGGAAGTCGTTACAACATTGACGTCCCAACGAAGCTTTGGCATATGTTCACCTCTTTGACTGCCCATCTTTCGATTAGTACTTATGATTAATACAAATCATATTAGTTTGCCATTAAAAGGAAATTAGTGATATAATGGGTGGTAGCTTTACGCAACCTAATGCTATCATTGGCAAGAACTATTGCTCAATGTGCTCTCAGATTCTAGTGATTTGGCTTTGTTGTAGTAAATCAAGTGCAAAAAAAAAAGCATGATACTCTTAATTATTTCACTCATTGAGCTTGCAATTATGGCATATATACATAATTCATGTTTCAAAGTTGACTGTCTACAATGGGTCTCATAGCAATTTCCGTACGTTGAGTTTGGAAAAATAAAAAATACAAAACATTTGGTACAAATGTTGAGAATTAGAAATCATAATCCTATACGATCAAGAGCAATATCGCAATAAAGAAGTAAATGTACAAAAGAGCATATAAAATTTATAAATGTTCCTCTCAATGAACTGCAATAATTTAATATAATGAAAAGAAGTTTATAAGAGAAAAATTAAACACGATATTTTCTCTAGCCCCTCCCATACAAAATTCTAATAAAGGCTTTTTATTTAAAAGAGAAATCAGGGTAAAAACGAAATTACAAATATGAAATTTCTATCCTTGATGAAATTTTGGTCCGGAGAGCTTCCTGCCTCCCTTCCAACCCCTAGATAATTACAAGATGGATCCGCGGCACAACACTAGTAAGATTCCACAACTTAACAAACTAGTGAACCCAACTAGATATTTACTATTTATCCAATGTAAGACATCACATTTTTCAAGGAACGCCTAATTTTAGCTAAAGGTAATATATCTCGAGCTAATTAATCGGACTATCTCCAAGAGAGTAGGGACATCCCAAGTTATAAGACTTGGGAATGCTAGCTTTGTTCACAAAACCATAAATCTGCAATCTCGATCGAGAATGTCTACTTGAATGAGTTGGTCAACTTCTCGCGTGCATTCAGTACGTGGGCAATGAATGTGTTAGAATTTGGGTGTGACCCGAATTCTTTTGTTGAAATGTTTGAAATAATTGAATTCTAATTGAAGTGCACATTATGATGAATTCAAGTTTGAAATGCTATTGGAGTCATAAGAAGATCAAATTTCAATGATAATTAGGAGTTTGACTTGAAGGAAGATTTTTGGATGGAAAAATACACTTTTTCGAAGCATTAACCGAGAGGTTAATTTTGGGGCAGAACCTCGGGCGCCAAGGAGCCGGGATCGGGCGCCGGGGTCCG
>CAIGRO010273410.1:4902-23241 GCA_903798355.1 Fraxinus baroniana | reverse complement strand
CCAAATAATCCAACCAACACCTAACTAGCCACTTACCACCACCCAACAACCACCTATTCCGGTCGACGCCAGCGACGATCATGTGTCGTCCGGTAAACCACCTACTACCGGACTCACGCCACATATTCATCCACACCCGCAGGTGAAGGCCCTAGGTGGAAATCCTAGCACCGCCGCTCGAACAGGCACAGGAGCCAGAGACGAGATGTACTGGGCAGATGTGAAGACACTGGGCATCGGCAAACATGGTGGAAGGAAGGTTGAAAGAGATCGACGATTGGAACGATCTGGGATTCAAACCCAGATTTCCCGAGGCCAGGCCATCTATGAGGGAGGCGCCTTACCGGCGGTATGTGTAGAACATTCCGACGCCGGTGGGCCAGTGGCGAGGCTCACGCGCAGCTCCTACGGCACACCTGCTGGCGTGTGTGGACCACGCGCCGCCGCCGGAGAACCTGAAATATCAGCACGCAGAGCCTGGATCAACCAGCATGCCTATTTCGCTATCAGATGTGTCTTCTATACACAATCAAAGGAAAATGTGGACAGAATCATATGGTACGGTATTCAATCGGCATTTTAGGATTGAGGTGAATGAGTTTGCAGTGCCTGTTAACGAATCAGGTACCGTTAGGATAATAAAGTAGGGTTCGAGGATGTCGAACGCAATCTATATGGGGCGGTTCGGGGCACTTTGGATGGTGAATATGGTGAGTAAGTTGAGAGTGGCTAGTAAGTTGGAGGTTTTGTTTCCAAGTTCAATAAGTCATCAAGAGCTTTTCTGGCACAACGTTATGCGAACTGCCGTGGCAGGTACTTGACGATAGCACAGTATGGAAAGAGGCGTCAGAAGGGAGTTGTGATGATGCCGGAAGGTGTGAATGGAGAGGTATGAACATCGATTTCATGAGTGTTTAAGGAAGTTGATTCATTTGTCATTGTAGATAAGACTAAACATCGAGTGATTGATGAAAAAAATCGACAAGGGATGACTTATGCCGAAGTTACAGCAAACTTACAGACATCACATAAAGTTGATCCACGGGGGCTAGTGCGAAATGATATGACGGTCATCCTAAGGTGTCTAAGACTATGGAGACATTCGCAGAAGGTTCACAGGGTGGTTTATTAAACAATGCTAAAATAAGGCCAGAGTCCAAGTGTTGAAAGAAGAGCTGGATGAGTTAATCAAGCTAGTGGGATGTGGGCCTAAGGCGGGTTCCAGGAAATTTTGTTGTCATAAGTGTGGGGTTGGCATGGATGAGTCCCTAGCTAACAAAAAACAAATAGCGAGTGGGTCCTAAGGAGCTATCAACGAATGTAGACCACTATAAAGTCCAACAGGGGATGATTAAGCCTAATTGCAAGTATCAGGCACGGACTAGAATAGTATATTCCGGAGGCGATGATGGGGTCGAAGTGGTAGAGTTGGTCACATATGTTAAAGACTCGGTGTCCGCATCATATCGGAGGGAAATCCCGATGTGTAAGGGGAGCAGAAAATGGTGATTCGGATATGGCTACACTAGACGCGATGGACACGACTCCGTCGACAGATGGATTATTCTTAGTTGAGCAAGAGACGGCACATGTTTTGGTAGAGGGATCAGCTTCGATAGTCCTGAAAGACCACGATGCGAAGTGTGACTATGGTTGGGAACACATATAACAGAAGGCACTCTTAAGTCCCTAAAAGTAAAAGAGTTAGGGATTGAGAAAGCTTTAGTGTTGTGGGTAGATGATGGCCAGAAGGGGGAGACTGTCAATGATGTTGTACATGTGGAGGAAGCGGAGGGATATTCATTCAACCCTTTGGAGTGTTGTCCCGCAGACGAAACAATGAAGGTGAATGCAATTGAGGCTGGACCCAAACCCTCAAATTGGGTCCTTCAAAAAATTCAGAACTTTAGTAAATTGGTTGGTGTATCTTGCGATGGATATAAAAGTAGACTTGCAATTATTTAAGGAGTTGGAGGCTAATAGGTGGCAGGGGATGAGCACGGAAGGAGGTAAATCAAGAAGGAAGGGTGTTCGTGAACTTAAGCGGCTCGAATGGTCAGTAAATTATGATGTTAAGGGTGGCGAAGATAGGAAAGAATTGTTAGGGAGGGATGACGGAGCATTAAAATGATTCCAAAACTTATTAGCTAGAATGTGAGGGGGCTTAACGAGCTTGAAAAATATTAGGTGTTCGAAATTTATTAAGAGAATGGAGGGCGAACCTTGTTTGCTTGCAAGATACTAAGTTGGAGTTTGTCTCGAGTGTTGTGGTTAGTAGCTTATGGGAGCCAACATGTTGGATATTAGTTTTTGGGGTCATCGGGGGCATCTGGAGGTGTGATAGTCATGTAGGACACTAGAGTCTTTGATATGGAGGATGTTAGTGTAGGGTCATACTTAATATCGCTCTCGCTTAAAAATGTTGGGGATGGATTTCATTGGATGTTTACAGGAGTTTATGGTCCTAATGCTGATGAGAGTAGAGGAGGCTTGTGGAATGAGTGGGCTGGTATTATGGCATGGTGGAATTTCCCAACACGCTTTGGGGGTGATTTTAACATGGTTCGATTTTCTACTGAAAGATCGAGTGGTATGAGACTAATTGGGGTTATGGAGGAATTTTCAGATTTTATTAGGGAGAATATGTTGGTGGATATGCCTATGATTGGGGGAGTTTTACTTGGTCATCTAATCGGGACCGACCTGTGCTATCTCATATAGACCGATTCCTGGTTAGTGGAGAGTGGGATGCTAAGTACTCAGATATTATTTAGATGAGACTCGCGAGGACTTACTCTGATCATTTCCCTATATTGTTATCTGGGAATACGATGGGTCGTGGATTAAAGCCTTTTAGATTTGAGAAAATGTTAAAAATAGAAGGCTTTGGGGAGCGAGTACGGACTTGGTGGGCCTCTTACGATTTTCGAGGATCTCCCAATTATGTGTTGGATCAGAAGTTGAAGGCGTTAAATAGGGATTTAAAGAGATGGAATGAGTAGGTGGTGGGCAATGTGAATTCTCATAAAGTTTAGTGTCTTTTAGATATGGAAGAGCTGGATAAGATAGAGGAGAGTCAAGGATTGGATGAGGATGAGGATGAGGATGAGAGACGTGGAATTTTAAGGGGAAAGCTAGAGATGTTAGCGAAAATGGAGGAGATTGCTTGGCGTCAGAAATTTAAGTAATGTGGTTGAAAGAAGGGGACAATGCACTAAGTTTTTCCATAAGGTCGTCAATTCTAACAGGAGCAACAATTCTGTCAGTGTTGGAAGTAAATGAGGTTACCTATGAGGATCCTCAAGATATTGGGACCTATATGGTAGGATTCTATCAAAATCTCTATCGAGAGCAGCTTGAGTGGAGGCCAAAGTTGGAGGGATTGGAGTTTTCTACCATTACGGAGGAGGATGCCGGTTGGTTGGAGAGACCATTTGAGGAGGATGAATTAAGGAGGTGGTGTTTAATATAAATGATGATAAAGCCCCAGGACCATATGGTTTCTCGTTTTCATTTTATAAGGCGTGTCGGGAGGTGGTATGACAAGATATTATTGATGTTCTCACTTATTTTTTTGGGCGTGGCAAGTTCTGAAAAGTTCAAATGCAATATTTATTGTGTTGATCCCTAAGAAATCGGGGGCGACTGATATTAAGGATTTTCGCCCCATCAGTTTGGTCAGTGGGGTGTACAAGATTATTGCGAAAGTTTTGGCGAATCGAACCAATAAGGTGCTAGGGAAAATGGTGTCTAAGTTTCAAAATGCTTTCGTGAAAGGATGTCAGATCTTGGATTCTGTCCTAATTGCGAATGAATGCATTGATTCGAAACTGTGTCTAGGGATTCCAAGGATGCTTTGCAAGCTTGATATTCAGAAAGATTATGATCCCGTAAATAGGGGCTTCCTTATGTATATGCTTAGGTGATGTGGATTTGGAGATAAGTGATGTAAGTGGATTCAGTTCTGTATCTCTACCGTTTTATTCTCAATTTTGGTTAACGGTACTCCTGAGGGTTATTTTCGGAGCAGTAAAGGCTTAAGGCAAGAGGATTCATTGTCTCCATTGCTGTTTGTTATTGTTATGGAAGCCTTCAGTAGGATACTCAAGAAAGCAATGAGGGAGTTTGATTAAGGGATTTATGGTTGGTCAAGTGCAGGTGTCCCACTTGTTATTTGCATATGACACTGATTTTATGTGAAGTAGATGAAGAGCAATTTAGGAACTTACGCTGCTTGCTCCTATGCTTTGAGGCGGGGTCTAGATTGAAGATAAATCTGGAGAAATATGAGGTTATTCCAGTAGGGGAGGTCAATAACGTGGAGGAGCTTGCGGGTATTTTTGGCTGTAGGGTTGCACAGTTGCATATGTCATATCTAGGGCTCCCATTAGGGGGGCGGTTTAAAAGTATTAATATTTGGGATGCTTTTGTTGAAATGTAGAGAGGAGGTTAGCTATGTATCTCTCAAAGGGCGGTCATCTTACTTTTGTCAAATCTACTCTTTTAAATCTCCCTACCTACTTCCTGTCATTGTTTCCCATTCCTGTTGCAGCGGCAAATAGATTAGAGAGGATTCAAATAGATTTTCTTTAGGCAGGATTGAGAGAGGAAAGGAAACTTCATTTGATTAATTGGGGAGTTGTGTTTTCTCCTATGAGGATAAGGCCTCGGACTGAGAAACTTTATTTTGTTTAACAAGGCATTATTGGGCAAATGGCTGTGGCGGTTTGGAGTGGAGGGAGAGTTTCTTGAGAGAAATCATAGGGGCGAAGTATGGTGTGATGGAGGGGGGTTGGTGCTCGGGTGAGGGTCGTGGTTTAAATCTCCCTACCTACTTCCTGTCATTGTTTCCCATTCCTGTTGCAGCGACAAATAGACTAGAGAGGATTCAAATGGATTTTCTTTGGGCAGGGTTGAGAGAGGAAAGGAAACTTCATTTGATTAATTGGGGAGTTGTGTTTTCTCCTATGAGGATAGGGCCTCGGACTGAGAAGCTTTATTTTGTTTAACAAGGCATTATTGGGCAAATGGCTGTGGCGGTTTGGAGTGGAGGGAGAGTTTCTTGAGAGAAATCATAGGGGCGAAGTATGGTGTGATGGAGGGGGGTTGGTGCTCGGGTAAGGGTCGACGGGTCGTAGTTCTTAAGAGGTGAGTTTGTGGAGGTACATTCGACGAGAATGGAGCGACCTTCGGGATAAATTGACTTTTGTGGTGGGAAATGACAATAATATCAGATTTTGGGATGATGTTTGGAGTGAAGATCAAACGCAAAAGGTGGGGTTTCCCTCCTTGCATCGCGTCTCTTTGGTGCCTTCCGCTATGGTGAATGACGTCTTCAATGGGAGTTATAGTTGGAATATTACTTTTCAGAGGGGTTTGCAGGATTGGAAATTAGATGATTATGCACTGCTTCTACCCTCTTTGTATAATTTGCAAATTCGAGTAAGAGGGTCGTAGTAGATAGAGGTTGACACATAATGGTATTTTTTCAGTTCGCTCCTATTTTATATTCCTTTTGGGACCTATGGAGAGTTATTTCCCCTGGAAAATAATGTGGCAATGCAAAATGCCTCCACGGGTGGCATTTCTATTATGGACGGCTGTGAGGGAACAGGCATTAACAAAGGATAATTTTCGAAGAAAATGCTTCTATGTTACCGAGTGGTGTTATATGTGTAGGAGTGATGGGGAGACGTATGACCATTTGTTCATTCATTGTGACGGAGTTCGGTGGCTGTGGAACAGTATTCTGGCTTCTCAACATATAGATTGGGAGTTGCCTAGACGTATAGATGACGTGTTGCGGGAATGGAGGAGAAAGCTACGTGATAAGGATAACAAGTTTGTATGGAACCTTATCCCGGGATGCATTGTATGGTGTGTGTGGAAGGAAAGGAACAACCGATGTTACGGACCACAGAGCAGATTAGAGAATTATTTTATTCAACTTTGTATACTTGGTTTAATGCTGCGGCTAGTAATCCTATAGAGGGCTGCCTAATTTTATATTTTTTCTTTCTTGTTTAAAATGATAATACACTTCTTCTGTATTATTTATTTATAATAAAATTATCTGATTACCTATAAAAAAAAAAGAAAAAGAAAAAGCCAAGCTCGAACATATATTTATTAAACTAATAATTTTTTTAAAAACAAACAGGAGCACGGTAAATTATAAAGTCGCTCGAGCGCACTTCAAATTCAGCTTGCCAAAAGCTCATTCGAGCTCAGATGCGACGTATGGTATTCTGATAGTGCCTCTTCATACTAGTGATTTAGAAACTTAAACAGCAATGTTGGCTAAAAGAAGTCTACATATGTAAAATAGACTTCGCATTCTTGAACAGAGTGAACATGTTGAACTCAAACTCCACCAAAAGAATGATCAAAGTCTTTAACAGATTACTAAATCTAATTTTAAGCCAAAAAGTCCACCTGTTGTTTAGTTGACTCAACCAAGTCAACTAAGATCGGTAACACTCCTGTAACTCAATGAAAATTTTCATTCACCTCTAAGTCATCATATCAACTCAGTTATCACAGAATCTAAGAAATTATTTGACTGTTTTGAGTTAAATTATCCAATTGCTATTTTCACTTCCTTCCAATTTTAACTCATCATTCATTCACCATACTAAAACCAAAAGTAAATGCCTCCAATTCATCATCAAACAATGATCTGGTAAATACATAGTTCACAAAAAAAAAAATACTTATACTTTATTAGCTACTACATTGAGCATCAGCCTCACATCAGTATAAATATTTGAGCTATAACACATACATAACCAATATAACTTAGATAATGTAAAAATAAATAAGATCGGTGGGTAGAATGATAAAGTTATATCATACTACCAAGAAATAGGGGAAGACACAAGCATGACTGAGGGAAAGAAGAAACTGAAAAACAACAAGGTGTATTACCTCTGTTCTGATACTGGATCCAGCACTAAGCAGATCAGTCAATGCAGCTAAAGCATTCAACTTCTCTTCGATGCTTAAATCTGAATATTCACCTTCCATTAAACCTAACAACCACACTTCTCCTGGGTGGCTCTCATCAATTTCATTGTACACTGTCAACGTATTATTCTTACTTTTACAATAATCTTGCTTAAGTCTAGCTGGACTGGAATCCATGGACTCAGACTTGGAATCATCCGCATCGTTGGATCCCCCACTGACTGCAGAAATCTCGTCAACACTCCCAAAGTCTTCACAATCAGAAGGACATACTTCTTCTTTTGTGGTTGCATTGATTCGAAGACGATATCCAGAAGAAGAAATCTTTTCAAATAATGTAATGTCACTTGAGAGAGCCGAGTGTACTAGATTCTCTAGGTCATGGGTAGTATCCACAAGATTCAATTCAACAATCTTCAGAACAAAACAAATATTCGTAAGCAATGGAGAATTACATCGAAATTTGAAACTCAGTGGGTTGAACCAACACTAAAACGAATATTATCATCTAAATACTAAAATGAATATTCTCCTCTCTTAATTCAAGAATATGCAAACTTACGGATGAAGATTTTGCCAATTCTGAGACTTGCATTCCACTGCTTCCTTGGGTCAGCAAAGTACTGAAAAGTTCACCCTTCAATGTTCCAGAATTTAAGCCATACTTTGCCATAAGATTGACTTCCTACAGAACAAGAAGAAGCAAATAAGCACATGAGAACCATGCAAACCAACCAAGCAACCAAGCTGAACTTGACGAGTCAATTGTGTAAATTGCTTCTCTCTCAAGCGTTATTAACAATCATAATCTCATGTAATGATCTACTACCCTTTGTGTAGACACATTAACAAGGCCACATATCCTATGTGCAACAGAACAAACCATTCATCTAATGTATGCATGCGTACACAATGACAAGCACCAAAAGCAAGGCCCAGCCACTTGGAGAATGCTACCTGGCGGGCACCATCAGCAGGGAAAGAGATGAAATAAAACTTTGGAGCATGGGGCACAAAAAAAAAAAAACTAATTCCTAGTAAATTTGGGTTAGCTGCGTGAATCCTTATTGTTCATTCCATTCAATCCAGTGTTACATTTGAAGTGAAGGCATGACAGACCATTATGAAAGTTAAAAGGTGAAGCGTGCATATCAAAAACTTGAATACCTTGTTGAGAGCTCCCTTAGGTGCCACTCCGAGTTTAGAACCAAAACCAGCAGCAACCAACACCTGACGTAATATTTCTGTCCATGTCAGGAGGTTCAGTGACTTCTGCCAGAAGCCTAGTACAAAGTCTTGAACTTCAACCTGCCAAATGACAAAGAATAGATGGTCAAGAATTTGTTCTCAAATATGAGTGGCACAGAATTTTGCCTCCAGATGCATAGGATAGGAGGATCGGGAAGGGGCACAGATACAGAGAGACGTTTATAGACATTTATCCAAAAACATGAACTATCGTATCTGGCATGCCACCGACTATGCATTATTTCCAAGCCAAGGCCCCGCATAATCTCTATCATCAAAGATCTACACATGGCCCACGATAAAGGTAAAGAGTGCAGCATGCAAAGACTATTAAGTTTACTTGGTTCCAGAAAATCTTTCTGTTTCTCTTTGGTAAGTAAAACACTTTCTCACGTGCTCATCCCATTTAAGTACCAGTTGAGCTGCTGATTCTCATCAATTAATTAAGCCAATCAATTTTAACATGACTGTTAATAATGTTATATCATAAAGATGAGGGTTTCTTCAGTTTAACGAGGAAATCCATTACCTTTATGGCATTCATGGTGTAATTTAAGTAATTATTCAAGCACATATTTTCTCAGATGTGAATAACTCAAAGATACTTCATAGGATCTCCAGTCCTCTATTTTCTATATGCCAATGCTTCCACTCTATAAAGTGGACTTCCACTGCAAAGAAAGCATGAGACAATGGCTTAAAAATTTCACATACCTAAAACAAAACCATTGGGGGTAAGGCTTAGTTTGTCTTTCATTATTGTTTTTCCCGTCCCAGAACAAAACAGCATGCTTAGGACAACTTGTTCCCTAAATCCAGTCGAACACGCTCATCATGTATGGTATAAGTCTTTGGGATTTAACTTTAGAAATGGCCCTAGCAAGTGGAAGAAGAAGGTTGCCAGCCTTAAATATGTACGAGACAAGGCATTTTTTTCATTTTATTTTTTTAATGATGACTAAACACATGAACTAACCACTGACCTTATTCAACTATACCTGATAGATAATAATGTTAGAATCTCAGATGAGTTTCTCAATCACCAAATTTGCACCTTACAACAAGATTGAGAACAAAGAACACAAATGTAGTTACCATCAAGAAAATCATAGTTCGATGTAAAAATCTTTCCTACACATAATCTAATGAATCTAACCATTATGTCATGAATAGGAATGATGTAGGACAATTATACTGGGAATTATTTCTTGTTGTAGTAGAATTTTATTTCTTGTTTAGATTTGGGATTTTAAGTCTTTTAGGTTTTTTATTACTTTTTCTTTTATATAATAATAATAATAATTACTTATCTTCCTTAAACTATAGACATTGGCTTTGTAACAATTCTTTACATTTATTTCTTTGCAAATTTTCAATTTAATTCAATTTTATTCTTGTTCCAAGAATTTCAATTTCCCTTTCACACCAAAATGGATATCAGAGCAAGATTTTACCCTTAGTTGATCGCCACATTTGATAGTAGTGGCATCCTCGCAACGATCGGACGATTGCAAAATTATCACCCTTGGTCTAAAATTTGGAACGAATGATGGATAGGTTCAAAGGTGCAGTTGACAAAAATTTAAAGATATTAACTGCTATGAATGTTGGGTCACTTCAACGAGTCGACAAAACGGAAACAAGTAGCTAAAATTTTTCCTTGAGTCCAAGCTAAATTTGAATTCTTACAACGTGATTCTCTTCTCAAACCAAATTCAAGGACAATTTTTTTCAAGTGGGCAAGATTGATGCAAGACAATCCTATCACAAATAGGACTAAGAATTATTTCTTGTTGTAATAGGACTTTATTTCTTGTTTAGAATAGGAATTGTTATTATTTTTCCTTTTAGGCTTTAATTACTTATTTTCCTTTAGCTATTATGATTAGGAGATTATTTTACAAACAAAGACTCTGTAATTATTTCAATGACCAATTCATTATAATAAAATTATTATCTTCAAATTTTCATGTTTGTTGAACTTCTTTATGATTTCAAGAATTTCAATTCCGCTTTTGCGCCAAGGAAACTTTGTTCTAAATAATAAATATAGTGAAAATTATCTTGAATTTTTCAAATGTAGGCATCCCATATGCATGTATATAATACCTTGGATTCTTCAAGGGACGTTTAAATTACTAGTCATAACATCAATTCGCCAATATGAATCATATCTTCTTGATCTTAGATGTCAATGAATTATTTAAATAAGACGCAAATATGAACTGGTGAAAATGGATCATAGAAACTACACAAATTACAGATTTCGAGACCTAACTTTCTTGATTTTTTGACTTGATATTGATAGGCTGCACAACAACGGCCAGCCTATCAAACACGTTAAAGGAGAAGTTGAATATTATGCTTAGCAAAAAGCAAACAAAATAGATCAAAAATTCTTTGTCAACTTTCCATCTCCACAACCTTAACAACTTTTAATTGTATAATATAGAAATGCCAGCGGATTTGCCTCTTAAAGTAGGACACAGAAAAAGCAGGAGCAAATCATATGAAGACAGAAACGTGTATACTTGTACCTCTATAAAAAGAAACAAAATGAAGTGTACAAATGCATACGTCACTATAGATTTATTATGTCTACATATTCTTGTACTTACCGAGTGCAGTAAAGCCAAGAACCTGCGATTTTTGCTTGCATGAGGCAAAAATCCTCTGCTTAGGTCCTGCTCAATATCAGATACAAGAAGTTTGAGAAGGGCCACATGTACTTGCCCAAGCAACAGGGAGTCCTGAATACCAAAACAAGAAGAAAAGGGAATCAAAAGTAGTAAAAAATCGGCAAACCTGAATAATCCATATAAGATCAAGAATAGAAAAACACTGCATTAATATGTGAGCATACCTTATCATGAAATGCTTGCGCAAACTCATCTAAGGTGAATGAACATACATCAATTTTTATAGCATAAGTACAAAGAAAATGGAATACCTGCATAACAAATAAGTGATACTTAGCAAAGAATGGCACAAAGTCGTAATTTAGGACAGAAAATAATAAGGAGCCACAATATACAGCACAAGTACAAAGAAAATGGAAGACCTGCATAAAAAATAAGTGATACTCATCAAAGAATGGCACAAAGTCATATTTTAGGACAATTAATAATAAGGAACCAATTATGTCTAGAAAAGAATGGCATGCAGAGTCTAGTCTAATCTAATATTACTGCCTCTTAAGTGTCATGTTGATGCTGCAAAGGCATTTTTTTTCACTTCAAATAAAAAGGATTTGGATAGACTGGCTCCACCCAAACCTTTCTTGTTCGCCCCAACATTTCCCACTTGTCCGATTGTTGCTAAGCAGCTTTTGGATATCAAATGGAACTCCTTAACGCTGTCCCATATCCTTTCCTTTTCCAAATGTTTTTAATAGTACACCTTTTTTATCCGGAAGTACGTTTTTTGGGAACTACCATTTAACTTTGTCAAAACAGACCTTATTATTACAATTTTTTTTTTGAAAGGTAATAGACCTTATTATTACAATAAAGCAATAATGTAAATATAAACAAACAACACGAACAACAAACCAAGCCCTATTCCTTGGGATCGACTACATAAATCATTTTTCACCACTCCGTCTAGTTGGTACAAAGCAACTAAATCTTAGCAACCACAACAACCATGATGGTATTGGTCTACTTTCCCACTTCAAATACATTCTACTAACATCACGCCACTCTGATAAACTAGAGTCTCTTCTTTAGGTCTACTCAAGCCATGTTGCAACCATAATAAATGTCATTCCCTTTATTTATCCTTGCACAGTGTACCACTACTTGTTGACGATTATTTTCATTTATTATCTTATCAATTCTAGCATTACTACATAACCATCTAAGCATCCTCGTTTCCACTACTTTCATTTTATGAATTTCTTGTCCTTTAATAGCCCAACACTCAGTACAACATAGGTTGCAGGTCTAATCATTCTTCTATAGAACTATCATTTCAAACTTAACGGGATTTTCACGTGTGAAAGAATTCCTATAACATTCTTCATTTTATCTCATTCATGTTAATCCTATGTATCACATCCTCTTCAGCTACTCATTCATTGTTTATAATCGAACCTAAATACTTAAAACAATTACTTAATGAGACAAGATCTTCTATAGAGATCCATTATAGCATTATTTTTAATATTACTAAAGTGCCGTTCTACGCACTATGTCTAGGTCCTACATAACCTAAACCCTTTAGATTTCAATGTACTCCAAAATTTAATGGATCGCTATGCCATCAGTAACATACACCAAGGATCCCGATTTAACTCTTTCTATATCTTATGATATAAAACTATGCCATCAGTAACATACACCAAGGATCCCGATCTCGAATATGTCTAATAAGTTATGCATGACTAAAGCGAATATATCGTGCATATATATGACTAGGTTGTGCTATATACAGCTCATGAACATATCGTGCATATATATGACTAGGTTGTGCTGTATACAGCTCATGAACAAATACCTCGTTATTTCATACAATCTTGAAAATCACCCAGATTCTTATAAATAGGCACCATAACATTCTTCCTTCATCCATCCAGAATTCTTTTTACTCCTTAACAAGAATCTAGCATGCATATATATGACTAGATTTTGCTAGATACGTATGAAATAGAAAGCTCATTAATATATATGTAGCATGAAAAGCTTTCTCACAATTTACAAAATACTGAGATTTTTAAGAGCAAGATACTTGATTATAGAAATAAGCAAATTTGAAACCATTGTCTGCCATCAATAGTCAACTATTGACTATAATGTGTAACAGACCCATCACTTTAAGCACTTCCAGGACCAGAATAGAACAGCACGTTTCTATACCTTGAAAAGTTTCTTGACAAGCTCCGGAGAGGAATCCCATGGTTGCACATAGAAGGGAGGCCTCATTGTGACAGTATTTGGAGGGAACTTGGCTAGCAAATCTATAAAATTATACAACATTATTAGAAGGACAATGCGAAGTACTACCAAGTGCACTCTAGCTATTTTCTACAAATCTGTTTTAAGTTTTGTTTAGTTTCAGGGAAAAAAATTATCCAGCTTTCATTGAGAATAATAGAACAAAATAATAATGGGGAAGAAAACAAAGTAATTAACAAAACAATATTGGGGAAGAAAACAAAGTAACTAACCTTTGCAAAGCGAACAACCGTGTGATCCATTGGTTGTAAAGTGCGCAGAGCAAGTTAATGGATTTGGTCCCGCTTGTAATTCTCTTAGCTCCAGTTCCTCATCATCTATTAGCATTGAAAAGTGTTCTGAATTTTCCAGACATCTCTCTCCGTCCAGAGCAAGTTCACATTTTTCTTTACGATTTCGCTTTTCAACTTTCTGGTACTCCACCTAAAATTACAGCATGCCAAATCCAGATACTAACTTAAAGTAAAGAATCCAGATATCCTTCTTCTGACAAGTAGAATAGCTAGAACTCGTTTTACCTTTCTACTAAGGGGAATCTTCCTCTTAGCCTGTTCTTTGTTTGATAATTTTCTCTGCTCATAGAAGACTAACTATTAGTGTCTTTTCCGGCAATCCCATAAAAATAAAGATTTGCAACATCAAATGTTCAATTGGCTTCATAAACCAAAGAAAACGATATATATTTGAGATAAATGAACTTCAAAAAGGATAATTAGTTAGCTAACCAGAATATTTTGCCGTTGCTGATAACTATTTTTCTTCTGTTGGATGAGGCTCTCACTGGAAATACCATAAGAAGGAAAATCTCTAGCCTCAGTATTTGTCATCTGCCAAACTCTCATCAAACCTTTGCCAATGCCATGTTTCTTCATAGGAGCACCCTTTTGAGATATTAAACCTTTACTCCTACCACTTTTCCTTGCTGGAGCACCCGTATCAGTCATCAAGCCTTTACCCATGCCATGTTGCAGTGTTGGAGCACTATTCTCAGTACAACCCTGGTAATCCAAGGTGGTATGCAAGGAAACATACAAAATACAATAGAAATGTAAGAAATGATAAAAGCCCGGCATAATTTAAGCAATACCCATCTCATGTGCCTAAAATTTTCAATCAATTTTATCCTTCCTACCTTTCTTCTTTTATAGACTTGTAAATTCTCTTCAGAAGTATGATGACACTTTGTAGGACCTGGCCATAAAAGAGCAAAGCACCAGAAATTTTGTAGGTACATGTAAATACAAATTTATAAATAAAAATAAAAAATAAACAGACGTACATACATGTGTGCATATGATTACACAAACACAGAAGAATATGGATGGGTGTATAAGTATTGGTGGGTTGGGGGATTGGGGTGAGAGTAAGTGGCAGTATGCCAAATGCGCTCAGGTAAGTAAAATAAAACACAGTAAGCAGAAGAACTAAAACGTAGATAGCACAGACGGAGTTGGGACCTTGTGAGTTGAGTTTCAGTCAGAGCCTCCAAATCCCACTTTCTTTCTCTTGGTACACAGGTGATTTTGGCACAAAAAGGAGGAACTATTTTAAATGTTTGTCATATAGGAAATAATTGTCTCAGAATTTAAGAAAACCAATATTTAGCAGTCTGCTGAGCAAAGATACAGGAAATATTCCAATTCTGCTAACCTACCTTCAAATATTCCCCCTCACATGATTACACTATCTAAAACCCCCCATCTTGACCAGGAAAAGAAAATAATGATGCTAAAGATATTAAGTGATTTTGAAAACTGATTATGAAAAATCAATTTGTATTAACTATACAGATGTTGTTTGAGCTACTGAATATTTTCACCAGGAATTTAAGCCAAACTGGTGGATCACATGCCTGCAGATTTCGCTAACCAGTCAAAGATTAGGCATTAACAATCAACGGTAGGCATCTATCTCTGCAACCCACTCATAAGTCCAGGAAATTAAAAAAATAAGTAAATAAATAAAATAAAAATAGAAAGCAGTTAGAAATTTGCAATTTTTCATTTTTACGGTTTCTCAACTAAATTTCCTGGACATGATAAGGTATGCAAGATAGTTAAAATTCATACAACTACAGCCTGCCACTACTCCCCTAATAACTTAAACAAGACCAAATATCTCCGGCAGCCTAAGGATAAATGCTGTTGGCAACACCAAATAGTTATTCTTTTTATTACATGTTTATAAATATATTACCTTCCCCCTATTTTCTTCTTTCCAGTTGAAGTAGTACCACCGTCTGAAGGTTTTGAAACCCAAAAGGATTCGTCTCCAAGCTAATTGGGTTATTTTCTACAATTAGTACACTCGTCATTTAACACCCTCCAAGATAACACTAAATAAAAGCATGTAAAAACACTACAAGAATCATCACAGAGAACAATTAATGCAGAGAACACGCATAAACACATCCAATAGAAATGCAACCAATACAATTCAACTACATAACTCAACGTCACTTTTAGAATCAATATTAGACGTGCATCAATACAGTACCTTTCTTCTTGCAGAGAAAAGCATTTGAAGGAAGGGAATCGAATTCATTCCCAAGGGGCGGGCCGTCCTTTCGGAAAATTTTAGTAAGAACGTGCTCTGGAGAGTACAAAACCTCCTGAAGCCGTAGCCTGTAATCATCTTCATTCATGAAAAGCTGGTGCTGAAGCTTTCTTTTTTTCTTATCCATACTCTTACTCTTGCAACTATAATTTCCATTACAATTCATCCCAGTTCCACACTCCTGATTACACTTTCTAGAATTCTGTCGATTGCTATTCGACTTCATATTGGCCATAATTAATTATCCAAATTATACTGATCAATAATCCATGCGAGGCGGAGGCGGAGGCGGAGGCGGAGGTAGGAGTAGGAGCAGGGGAGGTGTGTAGGGGAAGAAGATAAAAGAGTTCACTCACTCTCTCTCTCTCTCTCTCTCTCTCTGGAACCGTGGGGATTGCGAAATGGAGGTCCGAGTTTTAAGTAGGGTTTTGGGTTTTGTGGGCTGATATTTCTTCTTCTTTTTTTTTTTTGTGAAGTAATTTTTTGCTGTTTCTAGAAAAATATCTCCAGTAAGTGGACCGACAGTTCTCAAACCCGGTCGAAGTCAAGGAAAGAGTTGAACCTGAACCGGCGCCAAGTTTACAATTTTGCCTTGATCCCTGCTCTATTTTTTTTTTATTTTAATTATCTTCCTTTTCTCTTGTTTATTTTTTATGTTTGATTTACATTTAATTTTTTAAAATTTGGTATATTTGTAAATGGTATTATTATGATTTTTTTTTCAAAAAAGTAAAAAGAAAAGAGAGAAGCCAGACCTTTTAATTGCGGAGTGGAAGTTTTTTATTCACTTGAACTTGGGACTGGCAATATTTTAAAATTAAACAAATAAGAACAACCTTATCGACAACTTGTTGAAAGTCAAATTGTTACCAAAGTCATTAGAGATTATTGGTGCAATTTTTCTTGCCATTTGTACAATGTTGGATTGGATGAAAATATTATTGACAATATATGAATTGATAAAAAATTGTTGGTGAAAAAAATAAGTTGTTATTAAGAGGGTGTGTGGTAGAGATTAAAATTGAAAATATAGCCGTTATTGTTGACTTTTATTAGACGGATGGGACCCAATAACGACCATATTTTCAATTTTAATTGGATTTTAAGCCATACCAAACAGGCTCTAAGAGTGTGTTTGGGAGGGATTTTAATCAAAATTCTAGCCGTTATAGTCAACCTACCCCACCCGTGAGAGGGAAAGTCAAAAATGTTGGTTGATTTGATAGTTAACGGCTAGTATTTTGATTAAAATTCCTTCCAAACAAGCTCTTAATTCGTGGAGCGTGCCATCAAATATTCAAATTATTACTTTTTTTATATCCGATTTATCTAAGAGTGTGTTTGGGAGGGATTTTAATCAAAATTCTAGCCGTTATAGTCAACTTGTGAACCCCACCTGTGAGAGGAAAAGTCAAAAATGTCGGTTGATTTGATAGTTAACGGCTAGAATTTTAATTAAAATCTTAATTAAAATCCCTCCCAAACAAACTCTAAAATTGTCCGATGATAACATGTCTTCCAACACTGTACACTGAGCATGATTGATTTTCCTAACTTTTTTGTCAAAAAGTTGATAATGTGGCTTATTAGCACAAAACGTCTCAACATTTCATTTTTTTACATTTTCGTCCTTATTTCAACGTTTCAGGGTGGAAAACGTCATTTTCATTATTTTTCAGTGTAAAATGACTAATATACCCTCAAATTTAAATAAAACAAAAAAATAAAAATAAAAAAATAAATTGTAATTATACTCCCAAACTTTTTAAAAAGTGCAAGTGAGTCTAAAAGCCTTATTAAAAGGCTGAAGCACAAAATGTCCCTACGTTTGACACTTAATGCGGAATATGTCTTACGTTTTAAACTTGTTTGTACTTTCTCAATAGTACAAAACGTCCATACGTTTGACACTTATTGTATAAAACGCCATTACGTTTCAATTCTTTTTGCATTTCGTCCTTAATTGCGAAAAACGTCATTTTCACTATTTTTCAATGTAAAATGATCAACATACCCTAATATTTAAATAAAATAAAAAAATAAAAAATAAAAAAATTATAATTATACTCCCAAACTTTTTAAAAAGTGCAAATGAGTTCAAAAACTTTATTAAAACATTCAAATCATTAGTCATCTTCTTCTCCTTCAGCCTTATCCTCCCTCCACCACCTAAACCACCAGACCCCACCACCATTCAAATCATCTCACATCCGCATTAACGGTGGTGGTGGTGGTGGAGCTGGTTCCCGGCCACACACTTGAAGTTTCAATATCGTCATATGCTATAACTATCTCATTTGGTAAGTTGATGAAGTCATCCTCTATATAAAGTTCTGTTCTCTTACCAATTTTGATTAAGCATTGTGCTAATCGATTGCCCAGTATTATTTTAAATATGTAGTATAAAAAAAAATTAACTATACAAGTAATTATTTTTAATAAATTTTATATAATAATATCAATGGAAGTAATAAAATATGTCAGTTCAAGTTAATTACATATGTGGTATTATCATAATTTCTTTTAATTGTATGTAATAATGTTTTTTTCTTAATTGTGTACTAATAATTAGTAATAACTGTGTTTAGTGAAAGTTAATTGACTTAATTCTTGA